>JBAGKK010403556.1:0-18207 GCA_037177015.1 Euceroptres primus
CTTCCCATTGAATACACCGAATCCCTTGTCGAAAGCATGCCTAGGAGGTGCCAAGCTATTTTGGACAGTGATGGAGATTGGGCGACGTATTAAGTAAGTTCGCCGAAGCCCTTTTAGTGACCTTTAATTTAAAAAAAAGAAAAATTAAATATCTTTTATTGTTTACGAATAATCGCAATTCCTTTTTTGTTGAACAGACTGTATATACAATCATTCTATTTTAATTCAGAAATCATACTTCTTTTATTCGGGATTCACGGACTAAACTGAAGTCGGATGGTTTTGTCGCTCGATCTGTGTCCATACCTAATTTGGCTCTAAAAGCATTTTTAATTTTTAGAGTATGCTACAAACTTGGGATCAAACGTTGCAAACAATTCATAACTATTGTTGAACTGCTCGTAATACTTTGATGCTAACATTAGATGAAAATGATACCCAACATCTACTACGGAAACATAGTGCAGTTTCTAATAAATGATTATCTTCTTCAACCTAATGTTATCGTATATAAATAGTGTATTTACTAATCAAAAATTATACGGAAATTGTATTTCATATCAAAGTAATTCCAAATTTCATCCCCATAACCGTTGGGATAATGGCATAAAAATGAATGTAATATTATATCAAGTTAGCATAGAAATGAATGTAGGGCATCCTTTTGATTCGAAAAAGGCATCAAAATAAATGAAGATTGTCATTTTGGTCCCAAATTAGCATCATAATGATTGTAAGGTATACTGAGATACCACTCCTACAATTGTGGTATGAATAAGGAACAAAATTTGCATCCAATTGTCGCAAACAAGTAACTAATGATGACTACTTTCCCATTGTTTGCAGTACCTCTTGCTGTCAAGTTTGAATCAACATGAATGAGGTCTCATGAATTTGGTTTATAGTGGGTATCAAATTGATTGTCGAATATAATTTCAATACAAGCTTGGCATCAAAACGTTGCAAACAGTTCGTAACTATTTTTCTTCTGTTTGCAATACTTAGATGCTAACATTAAATGGAAAGGATCCCTAGTATGGCATTGCAGTCTCTAATAAAAGATTACCTTCTTTATCCCAATGTAGGATTACACAATAAAAACTATTCGCAGAAAATGGAATAAAAATAGAAGGGATGATTCCAGGCATTTGATAGCTGACACCCCAGCTGCTTGTTTTCCACAGTGCTGGGTACATGAATAACCACTTTAGCAAGTTCCAACCGGATACGTTTGGATCGTCCACACTACACGCTACGAAGATATACGTCATTAGGAGCGCCAGGACTCACCATCAGATGTACATCCGGTGTGTAACGATTGGTGGGATCTATAAATCGATCATTTAATTGCCCTCCCGTCGGGAAGGAACGATTCGCTCATCCTTCCCGTCAGTTTCCCCTACCTCTAAGCCTTTTCCCTTTCAAGTTGATCACTTCTTTTTGCCTGATGTCACTGAAGTCCCGATCGATCGTTCCAAGTCTCAGATCAATGGAGGACGTCTTCGTGATCGTAAACCGCTTGCGCCTCGAGTGGGCGTCGTTAAAACGAACGTCGAATGACGCGACCCAACATTACGTAGGCTTAGAGCCACAGCATCCGGAATTAACGATCTACTCAGATCGTTTGGGCTTTTGACAAATTGCCAAGTGATACAGTGTTGGGATACATTTACATACATCTGAAAAAGCATCAGGAATTGATATTGAAAGATGAGGCCTTGAAGATCTAAAGCTTTTTCTTTTGCTTTTTATAATAGAGTTATTTATAACAAAACTTGAACTATACGAAAGTTAGGTTGGGTCAGGTTTTTCATCTGACAATTTTTTACAGTTACAATAAAATTTATGAAATTGTTAAGACGTGGACTGTTTTTAGAAATTAGTTCGTTGAAGTGCACTTTCCTGGGGAAAATGATCGAAAAGTTGGAGAAATGTACTTTTATACCACTCTAACCTTAAAATCTCAACTTTGACATGATTTTTCGGCTCTCGTGGTATAAAATACTGTTCGATACTATTTTAAAGTTGCAGGTTAGATTGAAATTTTTGCTCAGAATTATATCGACAAAGTGGTACGTTTCAATATGGGCGTACACAAATTTTGTTAAAACATTTGCACATTAAAATGAGGGTTACAATTGTATAAAGAAATTTTTCGTTTTACGTGTAGTTTCTTGCGCCATGTGGAGGAAAAAAATTGAACAATTATGATAAGAATTTCAGCCGTTTTTCTTGCCTGTAAAGCGGGCATAAAGTGCTGATTTTCGAGCATGGTGACGCCAGAGGGAGTAAAAAGGAATTTTTACTCCCTAGGGACTTAAAGTGACGTCAGAGGTAAATAATGAAAATTATTATACATCTATGAGCTCACATTTTGCGTGCGGCATCAGATAACCAGACCTCTTACAGTAAAAACTGTCGGGAAATTTTTGTTTTAGATATTAGAATTCATTTTTAACTCACCAAGAATTCTTTGAAATTCATCATGAATTCTTTAGAATTCACCAGCAATTCTTTGGGAGCATTCACAAAATACGTGATACTTTTGAGAGTGGGAGAGGGGCATATTATAGGAATAATAACAATAGAAAACCATGATAAAAGGGGCGGGAGGAGGTTACAAATTTCAGAAATATGTATCACGTATTTTGTGAATGGTTCCTTTTGAATTCTTCGGAATTCATTCTGAATTCTTCGAAATTCATAATTACTGAAGTGTGTTGGTAGCAAGGTGAAAGAATTCGGAAAATTTTGTTTAAATAAAAAATTAACCGTTTATTGCAAATTTATAAAAGCTTGGCAGTGCGAGAGTGTGTCACAGTTGACTGACCAGCGTGAACTGACTCATGATCATGAACTGACTGATAGAAGAACGACCTTCAGAAAGGGCCTGATGCCCCTAGACTACAGGGTTGCAGGCAACTCAAAATGCATAGTTGCCTAGATTAACTGGACTTGATTTTAGAATTGCAGACTGAAATTTATGTCGCACATACATCGAGAAATTATAAAAATTATAAGAAATCATATTTGGAAAGATATACAAATTTATGAATTATTTAAGAATACTTAGGTTAACAATTATTATCTGTTCCCTCCAATTACTTCTTTGAATTCACTTGGAATTCATAATTAATTATTTAGAATTCACCAGGAATTTTTGTGAAATTCACAATGAACTCTTCGGAATTCATCACTGCAGCGTTGGAATTTTTTGGTGTTCTCTATGAATGCTTTGGAATTTACCACGAATGCTTCGAATTAACTATGCAGGCTTTGAAATTCATAATTTATTTGGAATTCTTCAGCATTCATCATTAATTAACAGGGAATTCTTCGGAATTTACCCTGCAATTAACGCTTCGATATTCATTACCATTTCATTGGGATTCTTTGGAATTCACTATGAATACTTTGAAATTCTTTGTAATTCATTGTGCATGTTTTGGAATTCATATTAAATTTACCACGAATGCTACGGAATTAACTATGCAGGCTTTGAAATTCATAAATTATTTGGAATTCTTCAGAATTCATCATTAATTAACAGGGAATTCTTCGGAATTTACCCTGCAATTAAGGCTTCGATATTCATTACCATTTCATTGGGATTCTTTAGAATTCACTATGAATACTTTGAAATTCTTTGTAATTCATTGTGAATGTTTTGGAATTCATATTAAATTCTTTGGTATTCATCTATAATTATTTAGAACTCGCCAGGAATTCATTATAAAGGATTTGGAATTCACTAGAAATGCTTTAGAATTCAGAATAAATTCTTTGGAATCCTTCAGAATTCATAATTAATTATTTGGAATTCACAAATAATTTTTCGGAATTCACACTCGGATCTTTGAAATTCATAATTAATTATTTGGAATTCGCCAGGAATTTTTTGAAATTCACAATGAATTCTTCAGAATGCATTATTATTTCATTGGAATGCTTTGGAATTCACTATGAATGGTTTGGAATTCATAATAAATTCTTTGAAATCCTTCGGAATTCATAATTAATTATTTGGAATTCGCCAGGAATTTTTTGAAATTCACAATGAATTCTTCAGAATGCATTATTATTTCATTGGAATGCTTTGGAATTCACTATGAATGGTTTGGAATTCATAATAAATTCTTTGAAATCCTTCGGAATTCATAATTAATTATTTGTAATTCATAAAGTATTCTTTGGAATTTACCCTCAATTCTTTGAAATTCATCAATAATTATTTGGAATTCGCCAGGAATTCTTTAAAATTCACAATGAATTCTTCGGAATTCATCACTATTTCATTGGAATTCTTTGGAATTCACTATGAATGCTTTGGAATTCATAATAAATTCTTCGAAATTCTTTGGAATTCACCTTCAATATCATACTTTCTCAACTGAAAATTTAATATGGTCAGAAATCGTGTATGTATTACAAGAAACGTCCGAAATCATGCATTTGTTATATTAAATTTAAGAAAACTTTGAAATTTGAACCATTCTTACAATATCTTCTTTAAAATTTTTTAAATCTTAATTTTGATCATATATTCATTAATAATAAATCTTCTTGGACAATAGAATAAATCTCGCTAAAATTGAGCAATTATGCAAACATTGTGACAATTAAAATTGTGATAACCCAAGTTTTTTTTTAATGCTCTTGACCTTAATTTTAAAGGTAGATTTAATCGAATTTTTATAAGATACTTAAAAACTTTTACAAATTGGGTCCTTCAATTTACAAAAAAGCTAAACTTGGATCAAAAAATTTATATAGAAATTCGAGTGGAAAATTATAAAAATTAAAATTCTCTAGACTTTTACCATTAAAACACGTCGAACAACATTGAAAGATAGTCATTATATATATAGGATTTATGATTTTACTAAATATTTTAATTTGTCTGTAAATTGTGACGCCATTACTTGGTATCAGAATTTATATACCTTCACCGTTGAACGTCAGCATTTCGTCAATTTTAATCCTTTTCAAAGAAATATTTAATATAAAATACATTCCCAGGGAAAAAACTCATAAAGAAAATACGAATGCCCTCACACTATTCAAAATAAATTTTACAACGAAACTAATGTCACACGCTATAAAACACAATTTAATGCTTCTCTCCTACCATGATTTGTAATCTTTCTATATAAAATCGAATTTATAATCTTCTTATGAAAGATTTATAATCTGACTATGTTTTTAATGGTCATGTTGTTGGATTAGACTCATAATTTACATGCACTTGAGCGAAAACCTAGATGAAGACCTTTGATATTTTTCTTCTCCAGATGCACGTTTACGTTTTATTTTCCTTCCACGATTTAAAGGCGCAGTATAATCCAACCCAATTACGTGTCCCCAATTAAATCTGCATAAAAAAGTTGTACTAAACCATGAAAGTTTCAATCTCACTAACTATATTATCTTTTCTTTTTATTTTTTCAAAACAGCAAGCAAGAAAAGAAAATTCAGAAGGGGGATCATTTAAATAAACGTATCAGTAGATTATTATTACTGTTTTGATTAGAGATGCTCCAGGATGCATAATATGCTATATTAAACCTATCGAGATGATTATAGGCTGAAGCTGGTTTCTATTTATTAAATGTGAATGCGAATCACAAATATTGTTTATGGATAGAAATCAGTGATGCGTCGGCTCCTATAGTTATTATAATTTATACTCGGGGTTGGCCGAGGTATAAACATGGAGATAAACATCCCACATAAACACAGTATGTTGTATTTTACTACAGTATCAATTACAATATCAACTTTTGTAGAATTATTATAAATTAAATTAAAATCTTAAAAGATTTTTGTTTTTGTGGTCATATTTTTGAATTTTGATCACATTAATCCCTAGGTTTTGGTATTTTTCTCGAAATTTAATTTTCGGAAAAGAACGGTTCTTAGTCACCTCAAAAATGTTTAAAATTGTATTTAATTTCACAAGTTGCATTCACTTTCAGTGCAGTTTCTCACAATCGATAGCCATTTCTCCATATCGAGTAGGTTAACTCCTTTCAAAAGATACCCATCTGCATGAATTGATCCACATCTCCTCAGATCTAGCACTTGAAGATTTCTTACCTTCGTTTTCAATCCCCCGAGACACAGTGTAATTAGGAAGCGATCAACTTTCCTGAAATACAAGTTTCTACACCTATTTCACTGCAATTGCAAATTTATTTTGTTCTGCAGTGAATTACTGCCAAGTGAAGTATTACAACGTGCAGATCTTTACTAGCAATGTGCAACGGTACTTTATTACTATTAGAGTTCCTTGCAATGATACCGGTAATATTGTTCAGTCTGGACAGAAGTGAAGTCTGTGGAACGACTTGATTCGTGAAATCATATGCCTCAGGGAGAAAGAGAGGATGGACAGATGTAATTTGATTACGAAATGGGATTTCCTTCCTTCAAACCAAGCAGAAGTCTTAGCAAAATTGAAATGGTAGTAATAATTGAATCAGTTGATGCTGCGATTTAATTTTATTTTATAAATTAATTGATATAAAAAAATATATCGCAGTCTCTCTAAATTTGAATCAGTTAAAAGTTTTACTAATTATTTGAATTGAATGGTGGCGTTCCAAAAAGGGCATGAGCGCCATTTTGACAATTTTTCAGGAGAGACAAAAAACGTTCTCAAAAATTGAATTTTCAATTTAGGAAAAAAATAAAAACTCGCTCCTGAGATACATCAGTGCTAACTTGAAGCGTGAAAAGTTTGATTAGAAAATGTCATTAGGTTCCGAGAAAATGAAGGGAGAATATATTTTTTTTTCGCTCGGCGCGCACGTTTTCTCAACTTTGGCCAGTGATATAAAGTTCAATTTTCGATTAAAAAAAAAAATTGATTTCTAGTTATTGAGTTGCTGAATCGATACAATAAAAGGTTGATTGGAAAATGTCATTATGTTCCGAGAAAATGGAGGGGGGGGATTTTTTTTGTTCGAGATGCACGTTTTTTCAACTTTGGACGTTGATTAAAAATGTAATTTTCAATTTCGAAAAAACATAAAAACTTGCTTCCGAGATACTACAATGCTGAATTGAGGCGTGAAAAGTTTGAAAAACGTCATTCAGTTCTAAGTGAACAGAGGGGATTTTTTTCGCTCGATGCGCTTGTTTTCTCTGGTTTAGACGGTGATGTATAACGTCTAATTTTCAATTCAAAGTCGCAAATGCAAAATAGATTTGGAGTGACAAAAAGTTCCAACAAATTTTCCAAAAATGTTGCAAAAACTTGAAAAAATTTAAAAAACATTTTTTAACGCTAAAAAACTTGAAAAATTGCAAAAAAATTTGAAAATTGACATTATAAAAAAGCCTTTTGTCTCAATGTGTATTACAATTTATCTGACGTTTTCTTAAAATAGCGCTTGTGCCCTTTTGGAATGCCACCTCTCAGAATTCTAGTTATAAGTTAGTTATTTTTTACTGACTCATCAGTTATGATGAATCAGTCAAAAATAACTTATTTGTAGCTAGAATTTAGTTACTAATTTTTGAGTAAACATTAAAACTAAATAATTAAAACTAAAAATTAAAAACTTAACTTTGAAATAGAAACTGATTTATAGCCAGGATTTAGTTACTAATTCAAATTAGTACAAAGTTTAAGTGCTTAAAATTTAGAGAGATCAGTTTTCCTCTCCTATTTCTATGTTTCTCCAATCTTGCCCCCTTTGAAAAATTTTTGGTTCATTTTTAGAAGATTATCGTAAAAATTATTATGAAAAGAAATTTAACTCATTTAAAAACGCGGAACTCATTTCTAATGAAAAGTCCTTGAATGTGAAGATTTTAAGAAGCAGCAGTTCAATACGGATTTTTTCTCTAAAATTGCATAAAAGACTCAAAATTTTTTTTCAAACAACATGATTTCCATAAAGTCTGAATGTTGTCTGTAAATGATTATTTTAAATAGTTGTAAATTATTTTATTATTTTAAATGATTGTAAATGATAATTTTAGAAAATATTGAAGGAAACTATTTTGGTCTATTTAACCCTAAGAGAAAAAATTCATTTTTTAAAAGTGGTACCTCTATGTTTTTATACATGTATTTTTTGTAAAAAATGGCATTTTTGAAAAATTCAATTTTTCAATTTTTGCAACTAAAAAGAAATTAATATTTTTCTGCCTGAAAACTCTTCTTTAAGATGCATTTGATTCAAAAAAAAGTTTGACTCAATCAAAATTTTGGTTTATTTAACCAAATTTTTTGAACGATAAAAAAATTCATTAGATTAAACCACCCCTTTATTTCAGTATATTCTACAGACATCTCTTAAATGTAATGACCATCTCTATACACTCAGAAAAATATTTGTTTGACTCAATTAAAATTTGGTTAAATCAACCAAATAAATGCATTGCTATATGGCCAATCAAAGTTTTTCTTGAATCAAACAATGTTTTAATTGACTCAATAAAAAATTTGGTTCATTCAACCAAATTTTTTGGTTGATCAAAAAATTTATTAGATAAAACCAAACGTTTATTCAAATCAAATAAATATTTATTTGAATCCACCAAAATGTGTTTGAAATAACCAAATATTTGTGTCTATTCAAAGAAGCAGTGTGTTTGATTCAAAATAAATTTTTTTCTGAGTGTAAATTTAACAGAAATTTTTGTAGATATAACTGAGAAGATCTACTATCCCTATTTTAGCAAATGACTTCTGTTAATTTATCCTGTTTTGGGGATGCTTCTTGAGTATTTTTACCGAATATGAAAAAAATCGTTAGGCCCCCTTTTAAAATAACTCGATATTTATTGTTTTTTGATCAATTTATGTGGCTTTTTTTGAAGGAATAAGTAAATAAGTAACGTTTTCTCTGCTGAAAACCTTTAATTTTGCCTCCAAAAAAAGTTCATTGACTTTCCGATCCCTTCTAAATTTTGAAAAATGTGTAGAAGACATCAGTTTTTTTAAATATTCTACAATTCTGTGCATTTTAAATAAAAATTCTACAGAGTAAAAAGAAAGTTCAAAAATTTTTGAAGAATTTAAAAAAAAGAAGAATGTTCTAGCATAAATAGTTCAGGCCTCTTAAAGTGATTTTTCAATGAAAAAAACTTTAAATCTTTTTCTTTTCGCATAATATCTTATCTCCTATACTTTAGGGTGGTCCTTATTTAGAAAGTAAATTTTTTTTTAATTCGTTTACTCTCATTGGCGGAATTTGTTCGTATGCACGAAAAAAGTAGTACAGCAAATTTTCGCTGAATCGGTTAATATTTACCCACAAAATATGGGCCTCGGAATTTCCCATGGGATGTACATGAGGGAAATCACGCAAAAACGAAAAATCTGCATAACATTTTCAATTTTTATTTGAATCATTCTATCTCCGAGAGAAAAAATTTGTATGAGATGCCTAAAGTACCTTCATAGTCAACATCTCAAAATTTTGAAAAATCACAAAATGGTGGCTAATTCAAAACTCAAAAAATACCTTTTTCTCACAATTTTCAACGTAATACTTTTAAACTTCGGGAAAACAAACCGTTTGGCCTCAGAAATTACTTGATAATTTTAAAAATCTAAAATTTTGAGAAAATACAAAATGGCGGCCAATTAAAAATTAAAAAATAGCTAATTTTGATAGTTTTCAACGAAATACTTTGGAAATTCGTAAAAACAAAGTGTTTGGCTTCAGAAACTACTTGATAATTTTAACAATCTAAATTATTGAAAAAAAAATGGTGGCCAATTCAAAACTTGAAACAAGCTTATCCGGCAAGATGCAAGCTGAATAAAATCAGTCCAAAATAATATTTTAATTAATAATAATAAAAAGATACTGTATAAATAATATTTTTGTCATTTATATGTAAGTACTACTTTGTTCTTGTATTTTTCATTAAACGGATACCATTCAAAAATATGAAAATAAATCTCTCCCTTATTTTCTCAAATTGTCTTATAGGTTCTGAATCAATATTTTTTTCTGATAAAGTTTAAAAGTATTTCGTTGAAAACTGTAGTAGTAAGCTTTTCTTAAATTTTGAATTGGCTGCCATTTTGGATATTTTCAATATTTTGGATTTTAAAATTATCAAGTAGTTTCTGAAGCCAAACAGTTTGTTTTTACGAAGTTTCACAGTATTTCGTTGAAAAATGTACAAATGAGCTTTTTTTAATTTTAAATTGGCCGCCATTTTATATATTTTTTTAAATTTTGGATTTTCAAATGTATCAAGTAATTTCTGAAGCCAAACATTTTGTTTTTCCGAAGTTTAAAAGTATTACGTTGAAAATGTGGGAGAAAAGTATTTTTTGAGTTTTGAATTAGCCGCCATTTTGTATTTGTTTAAAGTTTTGAATTTTGAGATCTTGCATTCGCTTGAGAATAAATTATTAAATTTTTCCACAATTTTTGGTCACCCTTTGTTAATAACTTTAAGAAATAATAAATAAAATTATTTATTCAGCGACTTTAAGTGTGATTCTGCGCCTGATTTGAAATGGATTCGATCCAGAGAAAACCTTACTTATTACTTGTTCCTTTCTAAAAAAATCACATAAATTGATCAAAAAGAAACAAATATCAAGTTATTTTAAAAGGGAGCCTAACGATTTTTTTCATATTCGGTAAAAATACTCAGGAGGCATCCCCAAAACAGAATTTCTGGTGTCCAAACTTTAGCCTGTTCATTTAAGTGAAACTTGGTTCTGAGGAGGCGTAAATATTTTTAGAAAATTATTACAAGGAAAAAATATTTTATTTCTAAAGCCTCTTTCACACAGCTTTTTCCCACGTGATCTTAATTCTTTCAAGTGTTCTTGCACTGCTGCTATACTTGTTAAAGTACTAAAATACCTTTACCGTTCAGACCTGGTTAAAACAGTATTCGCAGAAGGCTTGAGATTCGATAGAAGAGAAGCGGCTTGCTGCAGTAGCTTTATAAGTGGCTTTTTCGAAATCGAAAATGCACTTCTTCGTCTTCGTCTCTTTATTCACCTTCCTCTGGAACATAATTTACCGAGTTCTCGGCATGGGAATAGGAGATTGAGCCAGTACGCATGGTTTCCTCGTTATTAATCAAGATTCATTGACCGTTAGTCTGTTCTGAGTTTTCAGGGTTCGTGTGCTCCGATAAGTTATTGCATTCAATGCAAATCTGTTCTGGCCCAGAAGACGGACTGTTGCACACGAATCAAGTAAACTTTTCGAGAATCGCTTCCGCCTCTTCAGACCTTCACCGTGACCACTGATCTCGATGAGAATTGGAAATATTGTTACTTATGATGTTCGATCCAAGAATTTCTTTGGAAAATGCCTGAGTCTATTGTTTCCTATTGAAGGGCTTCATCTTTTGTTGGAAAAATATACTTTATGATCTATTGTTTAGGGAGATCCTACTTTATGTATAAAGATTGTATTTCTCATTCGATTAGAAAACGATGTCCTATAAATTATTTGAAAAGTGTGTCCCATAAACTATTTTAAGATTTGATCTTGCAGCCTCTCTTTGAGAGGATTTTTCATTTCCATAAAGATGGATAATCCTTATGTTCTTCTTTGGGTTTCGTCGTTTTTTCCTCTTCTTCTCTTATTTCTGTTTGATGCTGTCAGTTTTTCTTCTTTTGTTGTTGATATTCCATTCAGTTTCTTGTTCATTTACTTGTTAGAAACAACTCTTATGCTTTAATTCTAATCATCTATAAAGCAGCAGCCCATAACTATTAAAACCCGAACCTCATCACACTATAAGCAAGTTTATTAATAGCAACTATCCCCAGTAAGTGGCTTCTTTCGTGAAGGAGTAGATGTGATCAATAATAGTAGATTGCGGATCGCCCTCGAGTTTACGTTCCTATAAAGTGGGACTATAAATGCGGATCTAAGAAACACGTTCCTACTGATCCATAGAAGTGCGACCATTCACCATATTTGAACTCTTTCTTAATGGTACCAGTAGTACTAAAACCAAAAAAAATTACAAATTAAAAACGCCGTTGTCGAAATAAACTTTAAACACTTGTTGATACTAGAGTTTTGGAAAAATCGTGAATCTTATCTTTTGTTTCTTCGAGAATTCTGGAAGCTCCAAAAATTCTTATTTTGTTTCCAGCATTTGTAAAACCTTTTCACGGTCAAAATGTACTTGCAAAAAAATTTCTAGATTTTCGAGACTTCGAGAGCTTCATCAGAGCTGTTTGTTATGAAAGTAAATCTTTACTTCAAATATTTTCTAACTATATCGGAATCCCACCAAATAGACATCACAGGGTACAATTTTTCCCATAAACTTCTGTGTGAAATCTTCCAACTACTTCAATTCCCACGAGTTTCCACATCGAGTCAGATTTCTATGTGTCGAGTGTCTGGACAGTGGTATAGTTTCGCAGTTGAGGTTCGACGTTCTCTGACGCGTAACATGGGAGGAGAGAAAGGATTCGTCGATATTCTGACCACCCACCTCATCCGGAAGAAATATCTTAAAGTAGTTCTGGTTTCCTCTTTTATGGAGGAAGTGTATTGTTGCTTGGAAGCTAGTATCGGTTAATCTATTGACTTTTCTCTCTTTTTTCAGAAAATTATGATTCAGGTTTCTGTAATTAGTACAAAATAAAAACTTAAGGGACTTGGAACTAAAAAGATAATGCGCTCGGGACTCTTTAAATTTTAATCAGTCTAAATTGTCAATGACTTTATTCAATTACCCATTTCTAGATAATCAATCAGTGAATTTGACTTATTATTCAGTCAATTTTACTGAATAATCAGTCAAATTCACTGATTGATTATGTATCTAGAAATGGGTCACTGAGTGAAAAATTTGACTGATTTAGATTTAGAAAAAATATTTTAGATATTGTTTTTAAGTATATTTTTAAAATTTTTTGGAAAAATTGACGAATTACATTATCTCTAAATCTGAATTAGTCAAATTTCACTCAGAATCAGTGGAAAATCGCTGAAATTTTATTAATTGTCATAGATAGAATTTTATTGAGTCACTGAGAAATTAGTGAAATTTGACTAATTCAGATTTAGAGAGTTAATAAAATATCAAACCAACTATTTATTTAAGGGTGAGATTTAAAACTCAATATAATTATGAAAATGAAAATAACCGTAACGTAAAAATTTTCTAAATTTCAAAGAAATTTTTAATCATAAACAACTGGTAAATATATTCCAAGTTTTGGACATCAAAGTAAAGCTGACAAAATCAAATTCTCAGCGAACTACACTGTTTAGAAATTTCTTGAAAAATCAACCACTTTTCGTTTACTATGGTTGAAAATTCTTTTTTTTTGGTTAAAAAGGGATTTAATTACGACAATTGTAGACGGAGAAAAAAATCTGTAAAATTAACAGAATCTTAGTTAAAATAGGACCAGCAGATTTGTTCTGTTACATTTATAGAAATTTCCGTTAAACTTAAAGATGCACTTTCTCAGTGGTTCAAACTGGGAATTTTCTGTTCATAACAGAAATAACAGAATTTTCTGTTCATCTACAGCCCGTCGTTTTGAATGGATGGTACGGAATTCATTTTAAAAATTTGTTTTTATGTTCACCAATATATAAACAAATACAGCTGACAAATTGGCAATTTCAAAAATAAGATTTTTTATCACTGCTCAAACAACTTAATTAAAATCATTGTTGATGAAAGTTAATGAAGACAGACTTAAAGAACATAAATATTTTATTCAACATTTAATTTAATTCTTATAAACAATTCATTTAAACAAATACTCCAATGTATCAGTTTTTTTTTACGAAAACCATTATTTTGACCTAAGATCATTGTGATTTATTACTTAAACATTATTTAGAAACTAGAATTTTTTATAAATTTATAATTTTATTTATTATATTATATTTATTACTTATGAACATTATTTAGAAACTAAAAATTTTTATGAATTTATAATTTATGAACAATCTATAAAGTAAAGTACATTCATCGCGGGTAATAAGGCCGGGCGTAATAGGGCCGGCTTCAAGGTTCTTCACACTCGACTACTTCTGTCACGACGTCGCGACGGCGCCATCGCTCGAACAGACAGGGCCGCCAGAAGTTGTTTACATCGCGACTATCTGCGTATTTACTTTTGTACGTTCAGAGACTATATACGCGGTCCTAAATGTTGACATAAGAGTGCTCGCTCGTCGCTTTAAATCCGGTTCAAACTGGATTTTAATCGTATCCGTTATAGTGCCGTCTACCCCCGAGGCCGGCCTTATTACGAGCGATGAGTGTATGAACAATTTCTTAAACTATTAAGGCCCATTGGCAGAGCAGTAGATATAGCCGAAAAGTTAATGTTGGGTGAGAGCATTGGATCAAAATGTGTTTTTTGATCCGGATAACAATTTTATTTTTCAATTGTTTAAAAAATTTTTGTTTACAAAATGCATTTAAAATGCAATTTACGAAAAAAAACTAATAACGCATTTGGATTCTACGGAAAAAATTTACCTAGATGTCACTATTGCAAACTTTTTTTCTCCACCTAATTTGTTATAAAGTATAAATAAAAAATTTCAGCATTTATTTACACAACATAGAAAATTTGGTTGAGAATAAAATTGTGCAACATATGAACTCTATATAATTTTTTCCGTAGAATCGAATGGCGCTGTTAGTTTTTCCGTCAATCGCATTTTTAAACGAACTGATTCAACAAAAATTGTTTGAAACATTGAAAATACACATTTTTTTCCGAGAAAATACACATTTTGCTCTATTGATTTCATCTTAGCATTAACTTTCCTGCTATGTCTATTGGACTATCAATGGGTCTTAAGAGTTTAAAAATTGTTTCTATATTTTTATATTTTTTAAATAATAAATTTATAACAATTTCTTGTTACTAAATATCATTTTAGTAATAAATTACAATGACTTTAGGTCAAAATAATGGTTTTTGAGAAAAAAACTGAGTCATTGAAGTATTTGTTTAGAAGAATTGTTTATGAGAATTTAATGAGAATAAAATATTTGTATTCTCTAAGTCTATCTTCATTAATTGTGATTAAATAAGAGTTTAATTAAGTAATTTTGGCAGAAACCAAAAATCATATTGTTGAAATGGTCAATTTGTCCGCTGTTTATGTTTATATATTGTTGAATACATTTCTTAAGAATTTCATGCAGAGCATTTTGAAAAAAAAACTTAAAAATCCGTTCAAAATTACGGACTGTAGATGATTATAAACAGAAAATTCCCATTGTAAGATGGTCAGTAAATTTAACAGATATTTCTGTAGAATTAACAAAAATGTCTATTAGGTTAATTTCTTAGAAAATGTTAGCCTAACAGACATTTCTGTCAATTCTATAGAAATATTTGTTAAATTTACTGAGCATTTGTTATAGTTATAGTATATATAGTATATAGTATATAGTTATAGTATATTAACAGAAATTTCTGAAAATATAACATTAAAAATCTGCTATCTCTATTTTAACATGATTCTGTCAATTTTACAGATTTTACATTTTTACAATACACCACACAAAGTGGAGTGCTGAGAAGTGTTGTTTCTTAATATCTTAAACAAATATAATGTAACTGAGTTTTCAACCAAAAGCAAATGAATTTTCAATCGCATTAGATCATTTCGCGCGCTAATTATTTCCTCTCTGATGCATGGTCTTTTAATTTTGAAATTTAATAATCCTAAATCTTTAAAATTGAAAAATAAAATAAAATTAGAATTTTTAAAATTTGGTTATGAGTGAACTATAAAGCAATGGCATTATTAAAAAGCGATATTTAACAATTTCGAAATAACTAAACATTTTAAACTGGAAAACTTCGGAAATTTAAGACTCGATTATGTTCCTTAATTCGTAATTCCAAGTTTTTAGAATTGGCGCTATTCAAATTAAAGAATTTAAATTTGAACATGGCTTTTAAGGATGTTTTTCCCGTACAGTCAAACTGAAAATATTTATCTTAAATTATAAAATCAACAAAAAAGAGCTTTTTGTTAATTCCAATGAATTTTAAAAGAGAAACTGAAGCGTTTTACATGAAATAAATATTTTGAGTTATAATTGTTTATTTAAAAGTAGTTATTTAAATATTTATGTTTTCTTCCATCGAAATTTTCATTCAATTTCAATTCTCAATGGCTCATTTTGTTCTTTAAAAGACCGTTTTCAGTTCTGTTTAGTACGTTTCTATTAAAACTTTTAATTTAATTTGCAAGAACATTAATTGTAAAATTTCTAAATAGAATAATTTCAATAAAAACAAACTAAATAGAACTGTAAAGGATCTTTTTAGGAACAACATGAGCTGTTGAGAATTGAAATTGAATGAAAATTACGACTTTTCTCTAAAACGGAAGGAAAAAACACAAATATCCTAATAAGTATTTTTAAGTAAACAATTATGACCCAAACAATTTTTTTCTGAATTACGCTAATTCAAAATTCGATAAAAATAACTAATTTATAGTTTCTTTTTAAATTCAACTTCTCTTAATTTTTCTCTCTTCTGAATTATTTTCGAAACAGAAATTTTCTTAAGTTATATTATTTATATATATATATATATTTTTATAATTAAAACTCAATTAATTTTATATTAAAATTACGAAACATAATCATGTGCTTTTCATTTCGAATCATTTAATTTCCCAATTAGTCTTGTATTTTTTGCCATTTGAAACCAAAAACCCATCTATGACTTGAACTTGGTTCAAGTTTCAAATTTAAAAAATCCAATCAGCATTGCGGAAAAGCGACAACAATGAAATATCGAAATTACGAGTTTTTTGGGCCATCAATTTTTAGAGAAGAACTAAATGAAATATCAATCACCATTAAATGAACTCACAATCACAGTAAATGCAAAGTGGTTGAAATTTCAAGAATTTTCTAACAGTGTAGGCTCGTCAAATTTTTTGGACCAGAATTTTACATCATCAGGAAATTGAACATTTATCATTTTCCAAAATTACATCTTGATATATTTATTTTTCTGGCAATAAACTCCTGGAATAAAATGCAGGTAAAAGCAAGCAAAATTCAGTTTGCACTAAAGGTAGGCACGGTGTCCGGCGATCGTGAATCCAATGGAATGTTCCCGTATTACATTTACATGTACGCATGTACGTGCCATCGTCGGTGCGTGCAAAGGCACTTCTAAAACACAATGCAAATAATACAAAGTGGCCGACCTTGAAAACCGTGCACAGCCTCACTGTACTGTACCATTTTAGGTCTCGCATCGGGCCTTTATGCCTATAGACTGACTGGGGCTTTCACAGGTGAAACGCAAATATCACTGAATGCAATAAACGTTAATGCATCTTTCTAGCGATCGTTTACAGCTGTGGTAACATATAGCGTCGCGTCGAGCCTTTCTTGCACATTGCACAAAGATCAAGCTTCCAGCAGTTACTCAGATAGTAGATACGGTATTCTTCAATGATTCCCATCTATGGAGCGCCAAAGTGCCTTCCTTTGATTTACGATATAAAGCCACATAAAGCAAGAGTATCTATCAGCGAAATTAGAAATTCGATGACGATAGCAAATTTAGCTGACGTTTGCATTTTACTGCCCTTAGTGTTTTACAGGCGGAAAATGAGAAGAGCCGGAAGTCATATCAACGAATGGAACATTAAGATATAAAGTTAAAGCAGTTTTTATGCTTTAGAAAAATATATATTTTCTATATTCTTATGTTGAGGCTTAGAATGCGTCTACTATAGGTTTCAGTTTTTAATTATTTTGATTAAACTGAGTTAAAATTATACACATTCATCCACACGTAATTTGTAATTGGTACTTGAGTTATATACAATAATATAGAAAATAAACTGAAAAAAATTCTGGTTATAAGGGAGGTTTAGGAAGGTTTGTGAAAACAAATTATCACCTTAAAATATATTAGTTATGGTACTTAATACATATTCTAAGAAAAAAATGTTCATTTTAGCAGGGAAAGAAGTGAAAACATAAATAATGTCATTTTTAATCAATTATCGTAGGTCAAAATTTTATGCAGTTTTTTAAGTTGACGCCCTTTAAAAATGATCGGATTTTAATTTTGTTCATTTAACAATTTTCGACACCAACACCGTCTTAGATTTTTCAATTAATACTCGGTGTGGGATTATATTGGCCCTCGATGAAAATAATCGTTTATAATGTTGGATGTTAATTTTGGCTTTAGGGTCAGAATAAATAATTCAATTAATT
>JBAGKK010403663.1:0-18206 GCA_037177015.1 Euceroptres primus
ACGCGTGGCGGTCTCGGGTAGATGAGGCAATGAACTTTCGAGTTCCAAATGCTGATAAATAATAATAATAATAATGTTTAATAATTAAAGCCGATTAAATTTCGAATCCATCCTAATTAGGAAGTTTTTCATATTTTTGAAACAGTTTATTGTTTCAAATTGAAAAGCAACCCTAAAGTTTTAAATAATTAAAATTCAAGAAAAATTAAGATTTTTTAAGCAAACCTAAATTTAAAACCACACTGAATTCGGAAACATTTCAATAACCAAAAGTTATTTGGAAACAAATCTGTTTAATTAAGAATATATTTATTTATTTCCAATTTAGAATGAATTTTAGTTATAAATTTAAAGCACAATAGTTCAATAAATTTTTAAATCTTAAAGCTTAGATAAATGAAAGGATTCAAGTTTGGAGCTTTGAGTAATAAAGTGATAATTTAAAACATTCATACTTGAAGTTTTCGATAACTTAAATTTTTCAAATTTTCAATCTCTTAAAATAAAAAATTGTTATTTAATTTTTAAGTATAAGTTCAAGAAATGTACCTACATGTGAGTTGAAAGAACAATTTGAATTATAGATTAAAAACAGTCAAATTAAATCGCAAAATAAAATATTTAAGTTTAATTGATCGTGAGGTTTTTGAATGAAGTAAATTTGGAATTCAAGAAGAAACACTTGCTAAAATGAAATGTACCAAGTCTCGTAAAGGCTGGATTATTTAAAGTGGAAATGCAAATTCGCTTTATGTAGATCAATGGCACTTAGAGACTTGCTCCAAAAATGAAATAAAGCAAGTGACACGACACAAAAGTAGTTTTATTTATCCATGATGAAACAATTCTAGATTTTATTCCCTAGGCGTGGTATTGCGATCCGAGCTTTAAAGTTAAGCTTGACCAAGTCTGAATTTAATCGAGCCAGTCGAGCGTCGAGAGGCAAAATTTAAGCCGAGCTTAGCATTTAAGCTTGAATTGAAAAGCTCGGGCCTTAATGAACATTTTTGACGAATAAATTCCTTTAATTAGTTCTGACTCCACCAAAAACACGAGATGTATTTCGTCTCCTCAAATTAATTCGGAAATAAGTCGTTCAGGTGATATATCTAACTAGAAATTTGCCAAGAACATTCTTGTCAAATATAATTAGTTCTGAAAGTTACATTATTATTTTGATAACTAACTTATTTTCAATTACAAAGAATTTTAAATTAATTATTTGTTTGAAAATTAAGTTTAAATATTATATACCTTTTTAGATTTTATTTACAATAATAAATAATTAGTAATTATATGAAAAGGCCTTTTTATATGAATAAATGGGAAAATGAAAAATAAATTCAAACCAGTTGGGAAATATAATTGGAGGAAAAAGTATAAGTTATATTATCTACAGGAACATTTTTTTCCTCTGTAAAAATACGTCAGCTGTTAAAAATATCAAGGACGAGGGACGTTTCCTTAATAAAAATTCCGGTGCAATTTCCCCTCGGAAAAAGACACCTGTCACCGGAATAATCCGGAGTTTATATTTGCTCTTATGTATTTCCAATTACAGTTTGAAATCATTTTCAATATTCAAAAATGTGTCGATTTGAAACTTTACTTCTTATTTTCAGTTCTTTCTCACAATCTTTGGTAGGTGTTGTAATTGAAAAAATATATTTTAGAGTTTCGAATTATATCTTAGTAAGAAAAGGACGTAACTCTTTCAATGATTTTTAATCTCTTAATCTTTTTAAATCACTAATTTGAAATCATTAATTAAAGATGATATAACAATTTCAGACTTACATTCAAATTATTATTTTCTTGATGGTTATCGAATCTCTTAACTTGAAATCTGACCATTTATGTATCATGAAAGAAATCCTTCAGACTAACATTCATTTAATTCGTATTAACATGAAGTTTGAAATCAATGTCATGATAATAATTATGTATATACAGACCAAAAATGAAATGAAATCTTGAGAATCATATTTCCCGGATTACAAAATAGTCTCTCACTTACGCACTTAAGCAAACACGAATTACCGTAGAGTGTAAAAATATCAGTTCAGAATAAAATATCGGATCTTGGTGTTGGAGAACAACAGATAATTTCCACATCCTTTCTCTCTTTTTTATCTTTCCCTCTCTCTGTTTTTTCTTCTCTCCATTAAAAATAACCACTCTTTGGCAATGATTACTCATCAGAATCTTCTTATTCTTTCAGAGGCGTTTTTATCTCCTGGACCAAAATAAAAGCAAAAAAAGAATAAATAAAATCGAGGATAAAATCATAAGGATCGCTCATTTCCGAAATAAGATAATGAGCCAAGTTTCCTCGCTACTACAATTCTACGATCTACGAGAATACCATTTTCAATTCTACAATCTACATATCTACAATTCTACACGTAATAATGAGTTAGTGACTGGAGACTCGTTCTTCGTTCTTCCACCACGAGGCCATGAAAGTCGCTAACAGTTGCAGGTCCTTAGTCAGTGAAAGCCTGCGTATCGTGCGCGACACACTTGCTCGTCTGTTCGGTCTCGACTGGTCTCGACAGGCCAGTATGCATTTGCTTCAGACCCTTGTGATTCGGAGACCAACCTCGAGCACAAAATCCACCGAAAATCGCAGCTCTTGTGCATGTAGGTACGTCCTTTTTTGACGATTAGAGGTCCTTGTGATTCCAAGTTGAATGTCAAAAAGATGTCTCCACTGATGAGCATCCTGTTTCCAAGTCTAGGCGAGTCTCGAGTTGCCTAGTTCTGGTAAATGTCGCTCTGAGAAAGTCGAGGAAACACAATAAATCTTGGTCGAGGCTCGAACGTTCAACTTGTTACACTATCTGAACCCAGAAAATGTTTCCCTGTTCCACAGAGTGATTTTATTGTTAATTCTGTCAGAGGTGTTGATTTTTAGTTTTGTTGAATCTGCTTAAGTTGACGGTCGGTGGAATTTTTTTTCTGGTTGACCTACTGAAGAGTTGATTCCTAATTTAGGTGAATGTGAAGTTTCTAGGAGAAGTTTTGCCAAGTGGAAAGGATTCTAAGCTTCTAAGGTTTAGTAACTTGTTACATTGTTTAAAATTGGAAACAGTTCTCCTGTTTCTAGCAGAAGTTTTGGTTTTTGGTTTTGTCTGTTGATGGGTTGGTGAATTTTTTCTGATGAGTGTCCTACTTTCTTTGTGGAAGTTGTTCCAAAAGAATATCTGATAGTTTTGATTTTGAAGGGTGTTTAATTTGGTATTTAATTTAATTTTTTAGTTTAATCCTTGGATTAGAGAGTTTAGATTTTGGAGCCTTTGAAACTGTAGACTTCAATTAAGAGGATTTAAAATTAGAAGTAATTCCAATTTAAATCAATTCAAAATCCCAATTTAAAACAATTCTATTTTGAAAATTTCTTATTTTTGTATTGTCTGTTGATGAGTTGGTGATTCTTTTTTCTTATGAGTGACTTGATTCTTAATTTGAATGATGTGAAGTTTTCTGAAGAAGTTATTTTTTGGAGAAGATATTTTTGAGTTTGGAGAGTTTAGATTTTGCTTTGGATTTTCCAAATTTGAGAGTTTAGAAAATTTAAAAGTTTCCAGTTTTCAGAGTTCTAGCGAAACTAAGTTTGAAAGATTTCCACAATTCTGGGCCTTCCGAAGTTAGAAAATTAGTTTAGAAAATTAGAGGCTCACAAGATTCTGATTTCTAACAGAAGTGTTGATTTTTAATTTAAAATTATAAATGCTTTCAAATTCAAAATGAAATCTTGGATCGAGGTTATTTTCTGATTTTTATATCATCCATTGATGAGCTCGTGAATCTTTTTTCTGATGAAAGACTTAATTCCTAATTTCGATGGATGTTAATTTCCTTCCTTTTAGTTTATCAGCTGGTAAAAACTTAACAATTTAAATTTCCAAGAATTTTGAATTGAGAATGATTCATATTCAAAGAATTTATATTTTGTTGTCTTCTTAATTAAAGAGTTTAGTAAATTTAAAATAAATTCCGAACTTCAAACGATCCTAAATTTGAAACACTTCCAAAATTTCTCGGCTTGCAAATTTCACATCTAAATTTTTAAATTCTATAATTTCCATAAAAAATTTCCCGCCTGAATTACTTGCATAAATAATAGAGCAGAAAAAAATCTAAAGGTTATCGAAAGTCTCTTGTTCTCCACTCTTTATTCAGATTCTCTCCTTGAACGAGATTTATTCAAATATGAAAATATCTCTCTTGCAAACTTTATCAATCTCTTCAAGATTACAAAGTGAATCTAATGAAAAGTTATAGTTCAACTGAAAGAAAAGCAAGTTAAAGGGCTGGAAAGAATTTCTTATGCGGGTATAAATTCTAAAGAAAATAATAGATATTCGCGTGGGATAATAAGTAGTGTTGAAATGTCAAACATCTTCATTTGAATTCGATTAGGAAATGCTTTTCGTTGATTGGTCAATCCTGATTTCTCGTAAACAAGCTTAATTACAATTATTGATGAAAGGATAAAAACATTTTTCAATGGATCATTAACTCAAAATCTCTTTTCGCAATTTTCCAGTCCTTTCACAATTTTATATTAAAATAAAAGTCTAGAGTAAAAGTTAATTTAGCCAGTAATTAAATACTTTTTCTAGATTTTCGTAATTTATCCCTTGATTTTCTTCTTAAAATAATTATTATTTTCAAAAGGCTTTTATTTAGAAGGCATGAAATTTAAAAGGCCGACAAAAATAAATATCAGAGTGTGAGGAAACGAATTCAGAATATACTTGCTATTCAGGTTAAACGAGAGACACTTTCCGAAACTTTGCTTTTTGAATGGTACGACAATAAATGCACTTTAGAGTTTAGACTTTAGACTAGTTTAGAGTACCGCTAGGGTTTTATCTTTATGGCAGTAGCAATGGTTGTGAGGTTGACCATCCGCCGTGAAAAGCTTGGAAAAAGCTCCTTTCAGTCGTTCTCAGTTTAGTTTAGATTTTAGATCTACTTTCCTCTCTTTTTCAAGTTTTTGTTCCCTTTTCCCGTTATGAAAACTTAACAGTAACTTACATTTTCAAAAAAAATCTCTTCCTTCTGGAGTTTGTACAACATTTCCGTAAATATTCTACCTTAAAGGAAAAGTAAAATAAACTTATAGGAATCAAGATTCTTAAATAATTGGAAGGCTTCCAAAATTCGAGCGCCACCAAATTGGATTCGAAAATTTGGATGCTGTCAGAATTAAAAACAAATTCAAGTTTCGACCTTTCTGAAGGCGAAATTTAATTTTTGAGTTAAATATTTTTTTCCCTAATGAAATTATTGAATTCGAAAAAGAAAAATGAATTTTTTTTAGATGTGAAATATTTTTTTTGAGAATCTATAGATAAAGGATCAATGATTTGATTTGCTAATGCAAAAGTCAATCGAATAAATCAATAGCGATTATTATACAAGAAACACTGAGCGATAAAAAAATCGAACCTTGAGTCATAGGCTGTCGATTAAAATAATTGCAGCGTATAAAAATTGTAGAATCCACCTTCGGAGGAATTGCAATCATCACGTGCACACACATGCTCGATGATTATTTATCGCTGAGATTTCCGAGCGATTGTCTACTTCATTGCCATGGCCCACTTACATTATGTGTTTGACAACAAACACATAATAATCAACAGACAGTTTTACAGAGACCCTCTTAGAAGCTGTCTGTGTCTCTAATCAAAACGTCTGTGAGTAAATATAAAATTAAAAAGTAAATTAGAAATTTTAAACGAATTAGTTAAAATTATTCGCTTTTGAAACTTTATTTATTTAAATATCGTTTTTTTTCTAAAATTAAAAACAAATATTAGAATAAAGAAATAATAGCAAAATTGGTGATTGATGAAAGTCATTAATTCAATAATTAAAGTCGTTGAATCATGACAAAAAGAAAGAGGAAAATGTTTCTATGTCAGTAGATTTTGTACTAATTTGAATATTTATTTTTTATGAGTTCAAATTTTAGGGGTTTCGAAATTTGGAATGCTTTAATTTTATTATTTCTGAATTTCGGGCGAGTCCAAATTTGGGGCTAATAAAATTCGGATGCTTCCAAATTGAATCTGTTTCCAAAATTTAGACGTTTCCGATTTTGTAATGCTTTCAAAATTCGTTTCCTTTTTTTTTAGGATGCTTTCAAATTTGGAGCCAGTAATATTTTGACGCTTCCACATTTAAACCGTCTCCATTTTCCAAATTTGAAATTCAAAAATTTGTTTCGTTTCAAATTTTGGTCGCTTTCTTTGGAGCCAGTAAAATTTCGACGCTTACAAAATTTCCAATTATTACAATTTGTAATATTTTCAAAATTCACAGACTTTAAAACAGGGCGTCCAGCGGTCAGGGAAGTCAGGGAATTTGGTTGGATATGGAAAAATTAAGGAAGTTTAAGGGAGATTTTTTCTCATTGGAAAAAACTGTGATAATGTTTTTTAGTATAATCGTATACCCCTTTTTTAAAAATATTATATACCTCTTATTTTGTATTATATACGAAAAAGCAAAAACTTTTCAAGAAAAAAAGTCAGGTAAAATAAAGGACAGTCAGGGGAAAAATCAGGGAATTTTAAATCTTAGCTTCTCTGGACACTCTGGAAAAATTCCTGCTTTTCAAAATTTCTAGAAATTTCCAAACACGTCTGAAATATTTCAAATATTTAAAGAAGAAAAATAAAAAATATTCTCCACTTTCTAAAATATTTAGTTTTAATTTCTTTTTAGAATTCTCTCTTTACTATTTTATTTTATACTTGTTTTTTGTCTTACCTGTTTTTTAAGTTTTATTTATTTTAAAAACGCAAGTTGAATTTTTTTATTTTTGTTTCATCTTCATTTCTGGGAAGAATAGTGAATCGTTGAATCACTGACATTTGTGACTTGAAACATCTTTTTTTTTGTGAATCATCCCACGAAGGCTTTTATGAATTATTTGTAGCGAGCATTTTGATGGTTTCGAGCTTTTTTGATCGTTTTACCGCTTTTGTTTTACGCTTGGTAATGGTCACACGCGGCCAGTTAAGTGAAGTCCAGAAATCGAGGTCAGTGTATACGTATAGTAGTGAGGCAGGTTCATTGCATGTGAGAGAGTACAGGATCGTCTTTGACCTCTTTGAAGCCCCAGGCGTCACTTCAAAGTGGCACCACGTCTTTTCTTCCGATAAGCTCGTCAAGCTTTTTAGGTTGCGAAAAAAATTGGCTGAGTTTACTAAAAACTCCATTGTCACAGGCCTGGTGCAAATGCTTTTAAACGACCTGACAAATAGTGACCAAGGAAACTTTATTTACTTCCTGTAGTTGAGGAAAATCTTCTCCCTTGGGAAAATTCATCAAAAATTTTAGTTTTTCAGATTTCTTATAAAAATTATTTTTAAAGGGATTTAAAGGGATTATTTTCTTCTAGAATTTAATTGAAGGGAAAAGTTTCTCAATTTGGAAACTAATCGAATTCTAAAAATATCTTTAAAACACCTACAATTTTTGAATTTATGAAAGGGATTTTTTATTTATAATTTGGATGTATTTCGAAGTTGAAGACGTCTGAGTTACAAAATTTATTATTAGCAATAAAACGTTCGAAATTTGAAAATGGATATATTTGAAAAACAACAAAATTGAAACGATTCAGAATTGGAAGTGCGTGAATTATTAAAGCAATAAAATCGAAAAGTTTTAAATTGGGAAGTATTTAAATTTCCAAATCAACAAACTTTAAAAACTTCAAATTTGGTATCGAATAGTTATGGGAAACAAAAAAATTAAAACCACTCAGAGTTGGCAGTGCCAACATTTTTAAAGCGATAAGACTCAAAAACTTCATATTTTTTAAGCAATAAAATTCACACACTCGAAATTTGGAAATAAAATTGACTAAAATTACCTCATTTTTTATGGAAATAAAATGTAATTAATGTAAAGAATGGCAAAAAAATGAAATTAATAATTTTATTTGAAGCCTTGTAATATTTAAAATTTGGAATATTTAATTTTGTTGAAAGTAATATAAAAGTGTGAAAAGGAGTATAAATTGTGTTTAAATAAAAATATCTCGGAGTTCTAATTAATAGTAAAGAGCAGCTTGTTAGGGATTTAATTAACAAAAAGTTACTTTTAAACTTCTCCCTTAGTTAGTTTTAATTAACTCTGCTAATTGAAATCGTAACTCCATTTTATTTCACCCGTCGACGATTGTTACTCTCGTTAAATATGGTTCTGTAAAGCAAATGTGCCACCGAATAAAGTGTTAATTTCATTAATTATCTCCTGTTGACATTTAATTCATTTATTAATCACTATTTGATTCATTATTGCATTATTCGAATTTTAATTATAATTAGAATTTCTATAAATCGATAAATTCAGTTCTCAGTTGATTTTTTTTAAATGAAAGTTTCAAAACTTGTACTGTAAAATTTGGGTTTTTTGAAAAAATTTATAACAACTTCCAAATTCTTAAAAAAAATTTAAAGCTTCCAAAATTTGAACGTTTCCAAAGTAATGCTTCGAAAATTTGTCTTTTCCAAAATTCGTAAGCTTTTTTAATTTTTTAAGCGTTTCCAAATTCCAGTGCTTTCCAATTTAAAAACTCCTTCAAATTTCTAAAAAAAAATGGATAAAAACTAAAATTCGGGCGTTTAAAAAGTTTCTGAATGTTTCCATTTTTAAGGTGGAATTGGACAGACGGTGGGAAAAAGAAGTTAGTTAGTTAGTCAAAGCGCTTATTTCCTCAGGTTTTCCATTTTAAACAGTTTTTTTTTATCAAAGTTTGTTTAGTCGAAATGCGGAAAATTTTATTTCTGATTAAATAAGCCATCAAAAGTTTCAATCGGATAAAAATTACACATTTTTTTCATTCGGAATCTGCAGACAGATTTCGGTTTAAAAAACAGCTAAAATTTGCCTAAAGATTCTAAATGAAAAAAATCTGAAATTTGTCTCCAATTGAAACTTTTGATGGCTTATTTGATCGGAAATAAAATTTTCCATATTTCAACTTAAAAAAAAATTGATAAAAAAGCTGTTCAAAATTAAAAACCTGAAGAAATAGGCGCTTTGACTAACTATTTTTCCGAATGTCTGAGTGTCTGTTCAATTCCTTCTTAAATCACTTCCAGAATTTTTCTTTTTTTAAGAACGCTTTCAAAATTTTTGACACATTTTCAAAATTCGATCGCCTTCCAATTTATATCCAAAATTTTTGTGCTTTCAAATTTAATATCTTCTATTTACTATTGACAGAAATCAATTTCATAAATAAATTTCATAATCAGTCAGATAAGAAATTAATTTTTAAACCGTTTACATTTTGTTTCTCAATGAAAATGAAAATTGTTTGGAGAAATTTCGGTGGATAATGAACTTTCTGTTGAGAAATAAAAATGTTCTGCTCGTTATGCATAGTTAAATGACTCTCAGTGACAGTCATTTGAGTTTAGTGGTCCTAGTAATCGATCATCATCATTGTTTCGTTTGAATTTAAAAGTACAGAGTCAGCTAAACATTCTGCTGCATCATATTTTTTCGAGGTGAGTGATAAATGGTGACGAAGCTCTCGAGAAGAAATCTCTAGGCTTATTTGAAGCCATGAAGGGTTCTCTTATCAACTTTGAGGAAGAGTATATTCCTCGTCTCCACCCTGTCTAGACAAAATCAATGCAACCTCAGGCACCCCCTCTCTCCCAGTTTCCACCAGAATTCTCTCTTAAATCTCTAAAATGTCCCAACGTATATGCGCGTACGCACGCGCCCTCTCACGCGTTTGACCCTTTCAATTTTTACTTCTTTTTTCACCCACCCTCGAGTCGAACCTATTAATCAGTTTCATCTCAGATCGCCTCAAAGAAAGTAGAAACAAATTTATTGTTACAATTTTCGTAACAAATTTTTCCTGGATTTTTTGACAGATTTTCCTCGGGTCTTCTATGATTTTCGGAAAGTCGATTATTATTTTTTATAGATTCTTATGGTGGTGAAGAAAATGTAAAAAAAAAGGAAAAAATAAGGTGAAGGTCCGGAATTGATTTTTGAGTCTGTAAACTTAAAGCACTTGAAAATTTCGCTTCCAAATTTTCTTATTTCAAAATTTCAAGTGTTTTCACATCTGAAACACTCCTAATATTCGAGAGATTAAAAGTTTGAAATGCTTTCGAAATTTTGACATTTAGGAACTTTAAAAGTTTAATTGACTAAAATACATACAAAATTTATATTTTATTGTATTTTTTATATTGTCGAACATTTCCAAAATTGATTCAAGTTCCATTTTCTTTCGAATTATGGCCATCGCAGTTTTTAAATATTTGTAATAATATTTTTTAAATGTTTAGAATTTTTAAAAAAATCATTTAAACAGCTCGGAAGATTTAGAATTCTCTACTTAGAATATAATTTTATTATGTTGAAATCATATTTTCGGATTTTATAATTTATAATATATTCATATCAAATCATTTTGTAGATAAATAGAGGTCTAGATTTTTTTATTGAGATTGATTAAAGATTTATTTGTTAAATAAATGATTTATAAGCATTGGAAATTTTCCCATTTATTTGGCAAAAATATTCATCACACAAATCTTCCGGTTTAGTCAAATCACAGATTTTATCATTGACGATACATACGTGCAATTAATGATTCACGAGTAAACCATCATTATTCAAAAGAGATATCCATCAAACGTGATTTATTTAGAAATTAAACGCTAATATTTAGGGAGTTAAAAGTTTTTGAAAACCAGCTTTTTCCTGGGCAATTCAATTCACATTAAACAAACATCGGAATCATTATTTTTAATAAAAAATACATTTATTTATTCCATTATTAATTGACTCAGTAAAAATTGTACCACTTTTTTAAAAATTGGACGAAACTATTCAATAAAGTAGAAAGTCGAATAAAAGTTTATAAAAATGTTTCTAATTTATTAATTCTCCAATTTTTTTCTGTAGAAAATTGTCAGAATTCGCTTTTCAATTTTGTTGATGATTCCAAATTTAAAAGCCTTACACTTATAAAATTGGGACTTCTCTAAATTGTTTGTTTTTTGAAAATTAGAGACCTAAAAAAATTCAGTCACTGTCCAAAGTTTGGGCCACTTTCAAAATTAGGAAGCCTTGCACAATTTCAAAAATTTTCTAATTTAAAGCACTTCAAAAATTCAACCCACTTTTTTTAATCAAACGAAATGTTAGCTATTTATTTAATATAACGTATTAAATTAATAATTACTAAATAAAATAAAAAGCCCTAAAATGGCTTCCAATTTAAAATTAATTCTCTATTCTTCCAAGTCGGAAAAAATTTAATTAAAATGAAATCCTCGAACTAGAATTTCACAAATCCCCAGAAATTTCGAGGCCAGATCCTAGGGGTTTAAATTGAGAAAGAATTTCATCTTGAATGAATTTAGCCTGGCTCTTGGCGACTCTAAAATGTTGTAGGAGCTTTTGATGATTATATAAAACGGCGTGAAAATCGTCCTTCAGTAAACTGGTTAATCCTCAGAATTTAGACTCGACAAGGTAGTAAAGTAAAGTATTTGTCGTGGCATCCTTGAGATAGAGAAGATCTAGAATGTATGATAATATGATGATACAATTTGCATGAAAATTGTCTGCTTTTGTTTCAGCAACACCTTCCACTCCAATAATGCCAGGCGGTGCACCGGGTACACCTTCATCAAAAGCCAAGGTATAACGCCATCAAAACTTATCTCTTTTCCTCACTCTCATTCTCATTTTCAAGTTTTCGCCAATGAAAGCTTTACATCCGCTCGCATATTGCGAACACTTTCAACTTTACACGAAAAAAGGATTAAGCCCTATACAATTTCAACAATTTCATTTTTCCATCCACTCTAAACTGATTAAAAAGTGATTTTATCGCTCCTGACTCGATGCTGTTATCTCAAGTCTGAAATTCTTATTTAATCTTTTTTTAGTTCATGAATTTCGAATGGCTCGAGGGAACACAGTCAGTCTCCTATTCCCTCTTTTTCCCCCTATTTTTCTCAAGATCCCCTAAACTCCCTATTTTTGAGAATTTTCCTCCTTTTCCTCCTTTTTTATTCAAAGTCTCCCATTCCTTTTTTATCTCCTAAAATCACTTTTTTTTAGAGTTCCACTCCTTTTTCCCCCTTTATTCTCTTTTTATTTTCAAAGTTCCAAATAATTTTCCAAGAATTATGAGAAATAGAAACTTTTGACATTCTAAAACTCTTTTAATGTTTTCTTAAATATCCCATAATTTTCAAAATCTACGAAAGTCTTCCTAAAATCTCTTAAAATCCTCCAGAATCTTTAAAATCCTTAAAAATTCTCCAAAATACTTGAGACTGTTCTAGAATTTTCTGGATTCTGCTACAATAATCGTATAAAATAATATTCCAAAATTCTTCTATATTCTACAAAATATACGAGACTTTTCCAGAATCTTCTAAAAATTTCTGAGTACTTTCGTAATCTTCTAGAATTTTCTACAGAATCTTTTAGAATCCTCCAGAGTCTACAAAAGATTATCGAATTTCTCTCAAATTCTTCAGAATCTTCAAAACTTATCTTAAATCTGTAAAAATTCTCCAAATATTCTAGACGTTTTTAAAATCCACAATCATTTAGATTCTTCTGGATTCTTCCATAACCTTTTAGAATTTTCTGTATTCTCCGATAATAATCTTATACAATCTTTAAAGAATTCTTAAAAATTCTTCCATATTCTACAAATTATACTAGAATGTTCCAGAATCTTCTAAAATCGCCTAAAATCTTCTGAACTCTTCCATGATCTTCTAAAATCTTCTAGAATCCTCAAAAATATTCTGAAATGTACCTGAAGTTTTGAACGTTCAAATGAACGACCTTATTTTCTTAACTCAAATTTATCTTGAAATATCGTTCAATCTACAAAATAAAGAGAAATATCATTGAGCTTCTTTATCATTACACTAGTTTCTATATTAATAAACCAATTATTTAGAACAAATATCAGTTTGAAATGAAATCGAATAAAAATTTCGATCATTTGAACATTCAGAACTTCAAGCACATTATTCTGAACTGCATTAGAATTTCTAGAATTCTACAGAACCCTTTAGATCCCTTTCAAGTCTTCAAAAGACTCTAATAATCTTGAAGAATCTTCTAGACTGTTTTCAGAATCTTCATAAAATTCTGTAGACTTTTTGAGTCTTCAAGAAAAAAAGTTTGGAAGTGACTAGAAGATTTTATAACTTTATGGTAGATTTTGGATAAATCAGGAAGTCGCTGGGAGATTCTAAAACACTCCAAAATCTAAATTCTAGAGATTTTTTTTAGGATTTCAACAGATTTAATGAATCTACAAGTTTATAGAAAAGTAAAAATATTCTAGAAGATTTTAAAAGTTTGTTGAAAAATTCAGAAGTTATTAAGGATTTTCGAAAACTCTAGACCATTCGAAAGATTCTGAAAATTTAGAAATTTGAGGAGTGTTTTATTAGATTCTGGATACGAATTTAAGATTTTTAAGGATTTTTTAAGATTCTGGAGAATCCAGAAAAAATCCTTTTAAAAATCCTTCACATTTTTAAAAGAAAAAAACTTCCCCTTGTTTTTTGAATCCTCTTTTTCGAAACAGAAATCCCTTATTTTCCTTAAAATTGCACTACTGAACCACTGTGATCCCAGCATTATATAATTATAATTATAACGGCCATAATCTTGAATAATTCTTCTAGACTGTTTTTATAATCTTTTTAGAATTCTATAGTTTTTTGGAAAATCTAGAAGTACTCTGGAAGAAATTAGAAAATTTTACAAGTTTATGGCAGAATTCAAAAGATTTTTGAGGATTCTAAAAGATTCTTGCAATTTTTTGTTCTTAAATATTTCAGATATATATTAGAGCCTCTGATAATATTTTTATGATTTAATTGCTGGTTTACTTGCAGCAGTCAATATATTTTTATTTTTTAATAACATTTGAGTTTTCTTATAAAAATGTTGTATTTATTAACTTTTAATGGCTCCCTTGGTATTTTTAAAAGAACCAAATTTCCCCCTTTTTTCCCCTTTTCCCAAAAAAGAAATCCCCTATTTTCCCTAAAACTGAACTTCTGAACCGCTGTGATCCCTATGGTTCAGAAATTTTTAGAAAGCCTTCATTTTCTTGGTTCTTTTTTTTTGGATTGCTTACAAAATTCGGAATTTTTCAAATTTTGTTCACCTTAGATTTCGGAAATTTCATAAATTGAGGAATTACGGGCTCAAAAAAACAGGTCGCGGGAAAACATATTTGAAAAATTATTTTTTAATTATTTTAAACATTCAAAAATTTATTTTTAATAATTGGATGAAGCCAAGTTGTAGAGAATCTTTTTCTTGGAATGATGACAATTTTCAGAAACTTTCGAATTTTATTTGCTTTAAATTTCGAGCGTTCGAAAATTTAGGTAGCTTAAAAAATTTTTTATTTAAATTTTTTAAATGTCGATTTGTGAACTCGCGACTCGTTGATGTTAACTCGAGTCTGAAATTTTTGTTTAATAAATTTTGGCCTGTGAGTTTTCAGTGGTTCAGAATTTTTTGTAAATTTTTTAATTTTCTTGGTTCTTATTTTTTGAATTGCTTACGAAATTCAGAAGCTTTCTAGATTTGTTTGAGTAACTTTCGAGCGTTTTGAAACTTAAGTACTTAAAAAATTGAAATTTAGAGTTTTTCCTAAATTTCAATTTGTTAATCGCTCTGAAATTTAAGAACTTTCCAACTATTTTTAATGATTCTAAAATTCGGTCGCTTTCCAAGTTTATACAAATTTCATAAAAAGATTTTAAAATAAAATAAAGGTATAATACGAACCACTTTCTGTCGGAATAGTATGAATTATGTAACTGAATTATGTACGCATGTAAATTTTTTTACCATAAAGGATGAAAATTCTTAAATGACGATGAAAAATTAATGAAAAAAGAATTTTCAACTTGTTTTCAAAAGTAAATGTAAAAGGCGAATTGATACTGCTCGCTCTGTTGCTGCGGTACTGCTTGACTACTACTCGACGACCGTAATCCCTCTCTGCCCTCCGACCCGCGCAAATTCGGAGTGCTACCGAACGAAATTCTAGGAACATCGTAAACCGGGATACGAGTGAATATTTATTTTCCTTGATGCTAAATGTACTGTTTTACATCGTCGTCAGTCTTTTACACTTGTCCAAACTAAACATACAATATTGTGTGTGTGTGTGTGTGTGTGGGTTATTCTCTCGAACTTTTGATATTTGAGAATGAAAATTAATGTTAATAAACAGGCAGGAATGCTTGTTATTTTTTGAATATAGCTTCGCGAATTCTTCAAAGCTGAGAATTTGTCTCTGAACAACGTTGAAAAATAGCAGGTTAAAGTCAAGTGATTTGCGGTCACCTGTTGCGGCTATAAAAAAACTGAATTTTGAATTAAAATATATTCAAATAATTTATTTTATTAAAACATGGTAATAGATAATATAGAACTAAAGCTGCTTGAAAAGTGAAATTTTTGTGGAGTCGACAATTTTGGTTATGAAAAATGGTTAAAGCTGCAGATTAAAGGCGCAATAATCAATTTTTCTTCTCCAACGTTTTTTCGTTTCCAGAGGACACCGAGACAATATTGTAGATCTCATATTTTTTTTTAAATACATAATGAAATTTTCAGCCGTATAGCATGGATTGGTGCAGCGACATTCAATTTCGTCCACAGTTTATTTTTCGCATATTTCTGAATATAAATTTAGTTTAAGCTAATAAAATAGGAAAAAGCCACAAGAGAATATGTTAAGTAAGCTATAAACTTTGGATATAATTTTATAAAAACATCATTCAGTATTGCTTCATCAGCTTTTTTTGTTTAAATTAGAGCTATTGTGGAGGCGACACAAAAAGTGGGGGACACACTTTGAATATAAATAATTTAAGGTATGCAAATATAATATGCTTTTTATCAATAAGGTCATGTTCTACGTGCTTCTCTAAACAAAATATCTGAATATAGTTTTGTCATTGAATTGTTCATAACATGAGAAATAACTTGAAATGTAAAAGATTTTGTAAAAAGGTCAAGCTGTGGAGTCGACATATGGTATTCAGTACTTTTTTCATAAATACAAACGAATAAAGAAATTTAATGACGCGAAATCTTTTGAAATTTGTTGTTTGCGAAATTCTGAAGAGTACCCATCATTTGACATTTATTGATTTTTATGAAAAATTAGAATAAAACGCGGGGACATGAAAGTCAAAGGTTCGAAAGAATAGCCCATTTATGCAAAATAAATTAAAGTCTGAACTTTACAGAATAGCTATCACAGACTTTCCAACCACATGCTGACGTTATTTTAAATCTGATATTTGTATTTAATAATTTTTTAGTCGGAGATTTTTGAATCGTTCAGAACTTTTGTAAAAAGCTTCTTTAATTTACTTGATGTTTATTTTTTGGATTCTTACAAAAGAACCTTGCACAAAACGCGAAGAAAAAAGTCTCGATGGATTTTATACGGTCATTAATTTATTTTTTTGTTCACAAAAATAGAAGAAATTTGCCAAAAGGACTTGGACCAATTAGGGCTAGTTTTTTTTGTGCGTGTTCCTTTAAAAGCTTTCGAATTTTATTTGCTTAAATTTCGATCCTTTAGAAATTTAGGTAGCTTAAAAACTTTAATTTTAATTTCATAAATTTCGATTTTTTAATCGCTCTAAAATTTAAGGTCTTTTCAAATATACTGAACGGTTCCGAAATTCAATTGCTTTCCAAATTTAGGAACGCTTCCACATTTCCAGGTTTCAAAATTTTAACGTTTCCAAAATTCGATTGCTTTTTAATTTCAAGAGATTGAAAATTCGAGATCTTTTTGAATTTATTATCATTTCTTAAGCTCTTCTTCAATTCTAGAGATTTTTTCAAAATTTGGGCTCTTACCAATTTTTGGAGCCCTTTAAATATTTGAATGACTTCTACAATTTTAGAACTGGCAAACTTAGTACATTAAAAAATTCGAACCGCTTCCAAAATTCGGGTCCTTTTCAAATTTAAGACACTTAAGATTTTCTATCGGTTCTAAATTTGTAAAACTTCCTAAATTTGGATTTCCAAATTTTCAGACGTTTCCAAATTTAATCCAATCCCTTTCAAATTTCATCAAGCGTATTTCATCAACTTGAACTTCTGTCTAAATTTTAATTTTCAAAAAAACCTAAAAAATTCTGGTGCTTTAAAAGGTATTAAACAAAAAATAAAATTCTTCAAACATTATCATCCGCAGTTAAAAATTTCCTGAACCAAACATTCTCCCCAGTCTAAATTTAAATTGATCAATGAATAAAAATCTCAACTCAATCGGATCAAAGATGGAAAAGCTGAATGAAAGTAATTAAAAGCATTCCTGAGTAATTTGTCATTATCGCATTTATAAATCTAAAAATATCTAGAGTCCAATTAATAAATATCAAAAACACAGTTCAGTCATCAAAAACTCGATATGTGGACGAAGTTCCCAAGATAATTATACAACTCTCTCTGACAATCATAAAATCCATTGAAATTCATGAACTTTTTAATGGTCCAAAGTGTTCAATCCTCGTAAATCCGAATTCGTGGCGAAAGTAAATCCACTTTAAGCGACAGGAACCTAATAATCTTTTATGATTTATCCTTCGAGCACTCGAGATCTCGAGAGCTTTGGATTTTTAATTATTTATTAGCGTTTCGTTGTTTACAGAAGTTACTAACTTGACTGTCTTCCAGGAGAAACTGATGCTGAGAACGAAAGTTGTGGTGGCGCTTTATCCATTTCGAGCCATCGAAGGGGGCGATTTGTCTCTCGTAAAGGTAATTACTGACTAATTACGTTCAATTAATTACAAACGTGAGCACCTCTCTCGAAGCATTTTGAACACTAGACTGGATTCAGTGCTCAATCCTTTTTTAATTTGAACTGAGAGTGATAAATGGCTAAAGCTCTGGCTCATTTTTTAACGTCTCATTAAGGAGAAAGCTGCGGGCATTGGTGATTTTTCAATAAAATTCGTGGATTTCTTGTTTTAGGGTAAAGAGTACGAAGTGCTCGACGATTCTCAGGAACACTGGTGGAAAGTCAAAGACGAAAGTGGGTAAGTGTTGAATTTTAAAAAATTAATTTTAATTCTATTTTTGAATTAACTTTTCATATATAT
>JBAGKK010403765.1:0-18199 GCA_037177015.1 Euceroptres primus
TAAAATTATTGAAGTCGAACATCCTTGCCTGCGGATGAGCAAAGCAGATAATAATTTTCTCTCAAGTTGGGATTCATGTCCAAGTTAAGATCTCGAATGCATCTAGTTTTCATAAGCATTTCAGCTATTATCTCGATACCATACGCATTAATTTGACAATTTTGCAATCTACAAATTTTTAAAATGGAAAAAAATAAATCAGTGATTAGATCCATAAAAATAGTGTGCACCAAGTTTCAATCTCCCACCTCTTTTCTAGGAGAAATAGTAAAATTTTCCATATACCAGAGCAAAAAATATAAACTTCACAACTCAGCTGCAAGTATAATTCTTCAGAAATTAAACAATTAAATTTTAGAAAATTAAAAAGTTTGAGCATTTTCAAAATCTTTAAAAATATATCTTTTTAAAAGATCGAACAATTTTAATTACGGTTTTTGGAACATGGATTTTCTCATAACGTGAGCATTTTTTTACCATTTTTAAAATGGTTAAATATAATCAGATATGCCCTTTTCTTACTTTAGTACCGTGATTGTTTTATAAGATGGTAACGTTGCATTCAAGGCATCCAAGCAAAAGATAGTAATTTCATATCCTGCAAGATAAAATAGAAGCTCTAAACAGAACTTGATATGAAAATTGATTTCGAATTTAGAAATTTTACTAAAATCAGTTTTTTTCTTAATTGATTTCTTCAAATGTGAAATAATCATACCTTTGCATACTATTTTTTTGGGACTTGATAGATTTTTTGGATTTTCAAAAGTTACAAAAATCGGAGGATTTTCCACATCTCTGTTATCTCTGAATATTAAATAATAGCAGTTTAGATAAATTATTAGAAAATTTTCTAAAAGTTTAAATAATAAATAAATGAAATACTCTGATATTTCTTCTTTGAAATTGTATAAAAGTATTGTAATAATTATTATTACTGTGTAGGAGAATAAGGCTGCTCTGATATGTCACTGAGATCGCCTGCAGACTTTGTTACTAGCTCAAAATGGGAAATCGGATAAAAAACTTCAGGAAAGCTATCGACAACCTGAAAAAAGAAAACTATATTAAATAAAAATAATATTAAATAAAACCTTCTCATATGATGATGAGAGTGTAAAAGTTGAAACTTTAAAAACGAAATACCCATTGAAAAACAATCATATTTGGTAAATTGAAAACATAAACAATTCAAGAACCTTAAAAGATCATAAAAAGGAGACTATTTTTTTTAAACTGATTGTTAAACTTTTTTATGTTGTATAATTAAAATTTTAAAGGTTGTATAGTGAGCAGACGAAGTTGTGGGCGATAAATAAAAAGGATAGCACTGAATTTATATTAAATCGTCGGAACTCTCGTTTATGAAAAGACAGTTAATATAAAGTACGATTAAGAGAAGTATATTAGTAAACAGTATCCCCCACTTATCGCTATTATCAATCTTTCGTCGATATTCGGGGTAGATCGTGATAGTCAATCAGAGCGAAGGGCCCGGCCCTGTCTATACTACAATTAGCTGATTCACTAACAGTTGTAAAAGTTGCTCATACACGACTAAGTGAAATAAAATTTACACAAGAAAAGGCAGAGAATAGTAATATAGAAATTGAAGAAATAGACTTACCGAGAAAAAAGGTAAAGGATCTACGAAGTGATGTTCGCAATGAGTTAAAAACTCTGACATAAAGTGTTCAGTAGGAGCACTGTCTTTATACAAAAGCATTAATAATATCATTATTATTTTTACGTTGAGTATCGGTCTTTTTCTGGTTTTAAGTAATTCAATTATGTGCAACATATTTAGTATAATACCTATTATAGAAGCGGTAGTTTGTTTCTTTCTTTTTTCGGTCATAATGTTATTTCTTTTTAAAAGGTTTTTGATTTCCTTTTTAATTTCCGTTGAATATATAAAAACAGAAGAATATAGAGAATTACGTATTTCATAAAAAATATTCTTAAAACAGTTGAAAAGATATTGTTCAAAAATTTACAATGTTACAGCTTACAGATCATGTTTAAGCTTCAGACAATGTCGCCAAAGGAATATGGAGCAAAAGGCTTTAAACACAAAATTTCCTATGCATTCCACAAAATGCAATTTGGGAAATGTCTTATAGGAATATTAATGTCTTATATGTTAATTTTAAATGTCTTGTAGGAATTTTGAATAATAAAGAAAAGGCGATTTGCCACTTGTCCTTCGTCGATGCAAGTGAAAGCGAGGCTCTAAAATCACTGGAAAAACACAGAACTAGAAATGAATTAATTCAGGAAAGTAAGGAAACCCTCAAATACGTCAACGAAATTTTTTTCAAAAGTTGTCAAATTTTCTGAAGATTTTGAAGAAAATCAAAACCTTTACACAGTCGATTGGAATTCCTGCCGGTTTCGCAAAGACTTATAAAAAAGTTTTGTACTAAATATTTGTTATCAACATTATATATTTTCACTTGAATAATCGATGAAATATTAACTGTACACTAAAAAATATATATGTATATACCAAATCTGTATTTTTGCACTGCCATTCCTAAAAATTAATCTAAAATTATTTATACATACACACTGTAAAAATATGTAGTAGTATTTTCATTTAACTTATTCATATCGACGTCGAATCACAAGTCGGAGTTTATATTGCAGTTGTAGATTCAATCACTCCTTTTTTCTAAGTCACAAGCGCTCTTTTAATTGGAAGTTGCTTATGAGTTTAAAATCTGTATATATTTACATTACATATTTACATTCGACTATAAATAAATTAAAATTTAAAGCGTTATCTTTAAACATTCCTTTAAAAGCGTTTAAAATCTTGAATTGTTCAGTTGATGTTTGACATTCTAAGATAACTTAGACGTGAGGTATTAAAAATCAGCCTTGAAACTTATATCAATTGGCAGTAAAATGTTGAGAAGTTTTGAAACTTCATGTTACTTTACTTTCAGGATTTTTTAGTTATATGATTCCAGTTGATATGGTGAATTAATTTAAAAATAGAATCTCACAAACTGGCAGTAAAATTCATTAGGGTGGATTCAATTCTCTTGCCTATAATTAAAAACCTATTATTATACAACGCTATTAATTTAATATCACGATTTAGAAATACGCGACCTATAATTTTGGCGGGAATTTATATAAAAATATACATTAAGTTATTGTTTCTTTTTTCTTTCGCGATTTCTAATATTATCGGTTAAAATCGTTTTGTTCCCTTTTCACTGCTTCGAGTTATTGAACTATGACTATGTTTTAAAAAGGAAATTTTTCCCTTCAACAACTGTCGTGGATCGTTTCGTATCTCGTCAAAAAGAAGTAAGTTTCCATGTATAAAGGAAAACGGCTAATAATACTGACAAGCTCGAAGAATATGTTGTTCTCCTTGCAGTCGAAGAAATGACTCTTGGAGGAAGTCTAGCCGGCCCTAATAAAAAAAATAAAAATAATGTGAATATGAGAATGAAGTATACTTAAATAATAGATTCTTTAAACTTAGTTACAATATTTATTTTATTACCTTGGCTTCGCGATCGGGACGTAGTGTGTCGCATTGATGGAACTTTTGTGTTCGGCCTCATTGGTGTTGGTGCAGGACTTGGAGAATTGCCATAACACTGTCCTACAATTTACAAATAAAATAAAATTAGATATATTGCCTAACAATTGAAAAGTTTATATTTCAAATTAAACAATAATCAATTGTTATTACCTTTTTTATAAAGACGCATCCCTTGTTGTTTGGGATCGATATTACGAATACAATGATCTCCAGCTTCTTTGATGTAAATTTCCTCGTCATTCATGATTACACCAACGAAACATTCTTTCGTTTTAGTATCGTTTCTCATTGTATACGTGTACATTACTCCATTTTCTTCCCATTGCCCGAGACATATATAAGAGCGTTCTGAAATAAATATTCTTTTTATAATTTGGTTTCCTTATAGAAGGATTTATCTTGGTATTCTTCCAGTTTTCTGAAACATACCTTCGTACAATTCTCCAGAGCTGCAATCGCTAACTTTAAAGTACATGATTTCTCGAGTTTGACAATTGCTGCTTAACTCTGCACACATCCCCGGAATGTCGACAATTTCTCCCATGTATTGACCGGTAATTGGACATGGTGATTCTACTGTACGTTCAATACCTGACAAAAATATTAATTTTAGTAGAGGAGCATTTTTATTTAAATAATTGTAATTTTTATTTGCCTGATACTCACGAGCTTGCGTCATCCAAATTGGTTTGTCCAAATTCGGATCGTCACACAGATTCGATTGGTAAACCGGGCTCGAAAGCAGCCCTGTTTAAATAACAGAATCATTTTTATTTTCTGACAAATTGTAGACTTCTTGGGAAATATTGTAATTTAAAATTTTTCCAGATTCAAATTTTACCTGTTGTGAACTCCATCACGTTTTCACTTCTTTGCCTCATCAACATACACGCGAAAGCTTCTCGCTCACTGAAAATTTAGAAATAGAATTAAATTTATTTATAACAATAAGTTTTTAACAAGAGAAACAATTATTGAATACACACCAATGATCCTTCGAGTAGACAACGTATCGGCCAGTTTCGTGATTCGAATCCACAGCTATGAAGGTAAAACTATTATACCCATTTCGATCGATGAAAGTCATTGTTCCATCAATGACTAACGACTCTTCCCATTCTCCCTGTGCCCATTTTGGAAATCTGCAAAAATTTCATTTTCTTAATCCCATATGCTTATTAAAATACATTTTAAAGGTAATTTAGCAAAGAAATATGAACTCACGAGGACAAATGAGTCTGCACGTAACTCGGTGTTGTTTTCTGATTTGTAGCTTTCGTTAGCACCAAAGTTTCGTAGCCAATAGTTGCATTCAGCAGGTTTTGAGTGCAACTAGAGTCACTGCTAAATGCCAGATAAGTTTTGCTTTTTTTATTATCCACGTAGTACAGCTGAAAAATAGTTGTAAATTAGAATAAGATAATGGAGATCTAGATTTTCAAAAATTTAAAGTAAAAACACAAAAAAAATTCAATCAAAAGGCTGCAGATGTGAAACATAATGCCCAAAATGTCAATTTTCAAAATTGAAACGACAAAAGTTAAAACAAAATCCTAATTGACTAATTTAATTAATAAGCTGATTTACTTACTCCACAACGATATTGTGGTCGGAATCCTCCACCTTCTTTTGTGTCTTCTAAAGCAATATATCGTGCTCCATTTGGTCCATCCCAGCTTCCCAAACAATTGAAAGTAATATCTACAAAATCCAAAGAATGAAGAGTGTTAACGTAATAACAGACCAATTTCATAACACAAAAAATTAAACTCATAAAATCTAAAAATGTAGTCACACATTGGAAAACAATGTAAATTAATAATTGTAGCCTTCAGGACTGAATTCTCTAAAAGATATTTAAAAACACAGAATGATTCAATAAAACCCGGATAATCCATTTTAAATGCAACATTCAACTTGATTATAAGAAATATTTATTTGGTTAAAAAGAAGTTTTTTTCTCTCTATTTCAATTTTTCCTATATCACAAATAAAGAATCAGATATTAACAATCTCACATCATAAGTTAATAAAATCATGCGCATTACTGCATAAAAATAATGAACAAAATTAAGCAAGAGTAGAATTTTGACGCTTACTCTTGCTCAATTTTGGATTCTTAAAGTTGTAAAAGTTGGGTTACGAGCAAAAATAAATTTTAAAGCATAGTTCAGTGAAATTCTACAAATTACAATTAAAGCAATCTTACCGAAGCTGTCGAAAGAACAACGTTTGAACTGCAAATGGATTACTGAGCCAACTGGGCAGGTATCGAAATCAGAGGAAAACGAACTACATTCGAATTTTTCCTCTGTTCCCTCATTTATGTCGTACTTGAAGTGATATCGTCCTGCGATTGGGCAATATTCATAAGTAATTGGTGCTCCTCCTATATCTTTTGTACCTGCACAGAAATATAGAAAAAGAATTTAAATATTTAATTTTTTTCTGAAAATAATTCTAATTGGAATTTCTGGATTTATTTCTTTTGAATAACTTCCTCCCGAAAAGGATTTGCCTCTAAATCCTCTCAGATTCTAAGAATCAGATTCTAAACAAAGAACATTGTTATCTGCCCGAACGTGACCGAATAAAATCGTTCGTGTACGTGACTGAGTAAATAAAAAAAATGGATTTCAGAGTGTATTCGATGTAGAAGAATCGCTGAAAAGAATTAAGTTGGCATATAATAAATCAGAGAAGTTTCTCCGAAGAATATAAAATATTACTAGCTCGACCGCAAGGCACAAATACAGGTAAGCCATCATATATGTTATGGCCAGTGTAAGATTTAGTTTTCGATACAATGGACCGACCCCAAACAGGAAGTAGGTGAAATACCATACGACTTTCCCGTGAAGGGTTGAGCAAAGCCTTTTCCATCTTTTTCTGTGTATGGATATGCGAATCCACAAACCCCAAACATTTCTCTAGGGTTCTCCTCCATTTGGTAGGCTTCTTAATAAGAAATTGGATACCAGATCTTCGGTTCTTCGATCTACTCCAATTCTTGCAAATACGGGGAAAAAATTTGACAAGAAATTTCTAAATTTTCGATGAGAATCAAATTTCATATCAAATAAAGAATTTGAATTAGAATTTCTTCTAACTCTGATTTGATCCTGACGTTGCAAGGCTTAGCAGTTACCAGAATTCTGTTAAAAGATTTTAGAAAAATATTGGGAGCTCAGCATCTCTTGATTCTGCGGTAGAAATTGCAATTTCTGAAGTTGTCGCGTGGAATGTCACTCCTGCTGACTATGAGGTTTTGTCGTGCGCCGAGTAAACGATTTGGTTTGGTCACGGTTTGGTCGTTGCGCGTCAGGTAGCTGAGAGGGTATCAGGTAGGCAAGATTTCTTCTTTGTCTTCTTTTTCCTCTATTACTTCCTGTCCTTTTTCCCCCACGCTTCGGCGGGTCCATTGATCAAAGAAGGTCACTGCTCGTTATTTGAATTTATGAATCTCCTGGTCTGGTGACTGGTCCTTGTCTGCAGAATCTTCAAACGAAAGCTCAATTCTAAACATGAATGAACTTCCAAAAAGGGTAGACTTTTAAAGTACAGGTGGTCAGGCTTTTTAAGCTTCAAGCCCTAAGGAAATCGGAAGGTCCCATTCAAAACCATTTTCCTTCCTTCCGGTTTAAAGAAACTTTCTGGAATAGAAAATTAGGTTATTGTATAAGCTACTAAATGAATTGGGTCAAGAAGAGTAAAAGCTGGTTAGAGAGGAATGATGAAATTTTCCTCTTTTTGAGAAAGCCAATCGTGAAACATCCGCTCTTTATGTGTGTATGGCGAGTTAATGCGAGCTGTTAAGATTCCTCAACGTGAGTTTTTTCGTTCCATTGTAACGCGAATTCCCAAGCAGACACGGGCTATGCTTCATTGGGCTCTTGGTGTCTGCAATGGTCCAATGCCTCCAACTCGAGGACGATTATACCGAAGACTCGACAGCCACTCCCACGCCATGAACGTTCTGGCTAGCTGGATGTAAAAAAGATTAGAAAGAACCAGAAGGTACAGCGCCACGAAGAATGGACAGAATACGAATACCCTGGGTGAGAGACTCTATCTTCTTCCGGACAAGATTCCCTGGGTGGGCTACCATTTCAGGGACGTACCCGATGAAGGTACGTACCTTCCCATTTCCTTACCCTCCAGGGAAGAAATATTGATTGAACGTCTTTCGACAACTCAGGGTGTCTAGTGATCAGGCCATTCAAAATTCCCGGGTTTTTCCCGACCAAATTTTTAATTTTCCCGACCAATTTTACTTTTTTTATTTACAATAATTTATATATTATATATATTTTCTTCGTGTGAAAGGTCCAATTAATAAAAACATCTTTTAGTATTGATAATTGGACCTTTCACACGAAAAAAATACATATAAAATTGACAAAACGTCGAAACTGAAGAATATGAATATAAACGTTTATATTATCCTAGATAACTTATAATCTCTTACGAAATAAACACATCAGCATTCTTTCACTATTTTAAACATTAAATTATACTCGTTTATAATGTTGGATGTTAATTTTGGTTTTAGGGTCAGAATAAATAATTCAATTAATTTTTAATTGAGACGTCTAAATAGAATCGCTCCACCATTCAGTCTGTTAGAATGCATACGCATTTAACAATTTCCACAAGAATAAACATTAACCACTGACGAGGGTCACCATTGTGCGCCGAAACGTTTGGTTCAATTAAAAATTAATTGAATTATTTATTCTGACCCTAAAGCCAAAATTAACATCCAACATTATAAACGATTATTTCCATCGAGGGTCAATATAATCACCCACTAAGAATTAAATTATACACTTTTTTTTTACATTTTTGCAAAAATAAAAGTTAATGTTCATTATTTAAATTTCTCTTAGAAAAGTGACAAACACGTCAATGTAAAAATAAGTTTCCATCATTACCATCTGATATGGAAGAAATTTGTTAATGTTCATTTTTATTTTCGAAATTTATTTTCTTTTCCTTTTCAAATAGCCGTAAATAAAGTGAAAATAAGTAGATTTTACCACTAAATTAAAAAATTCCCGATCTGAAATAAAATTCCTGGGGTTTTCCCGGTTTTCTCCCGGTGAAACTTAATTCCCGGGTTTTTCCCGATTTCCCGGTCCGCTAGACACCCTGAAACTTGAATAAAGAATCAAATAAATCAAAATCTCCTTTATTAATTTGTCTATCAGACAAACAATTTGTACTTTTCTTCTTTTTCAGTCAATGGTACAAATTCCTTCCTATTCTGTGTTAGTTTTTTCATTTCCAAATTCTTCTATAACTTGTTTAAGCCTTTGACTTATTTAATCTACTGCGCCGCTTCTTTATCCTAGAGTACAATCTTCTTTTTATTGTAAATAATATTCATGTAAGTATTTTCTTCAAGAACAAAGTAAAAGCTTGCTCATTGGGTGAATGGAAGAAACATCGGTAAAGTCCTTCAAGAGTTTTTTTTCGATAAACTCGTCTTTCTTTTTTTCTTGTAAGTTATTTTCCTACAGCTCCGTCAACCGAGGAAGGTTGAGGGAACGATCTTGTTCGTTACGCTTCCATGAATGCTGAGGCTTCAAACGACAAGATGACTGTTTTTCAAACATCGTGTTGACTCGATCGAAATCACACTTCGTTCGTGTCAAGACGATTTTCAAGAATTTGTGTTTAATGGTACCACAAAACAAAATTGGGATTACTTTTAACAACTGAATAGAAGAGTATCAAATTCTAAAAAGAGATAAATATAAAAAGACAACAATAAGATACTCCTCTGTAATGTTGTAAATCATTGTATAGAAATCTTCCATTCCTCAGATATAAAATTAAAACTATAAATTGGAGAAGATAATAGAAAGAGGATATTTTTATTTTTAAAAAAATTTTTTTACTCGTCGAGACGAAACACGATAAAGTCGACCGAGCAATTGAGAAACTGAGATTCACCAACCATAAACCAATGGCCCTTGGTTACGGTTGCATTCCCAACGAGTGGACCGTATCGAGCTTGCCTCGAGAAGGATTCAATTTATCTGTAATATTGAGATACGGAACAATGTACCGACACAAAGTTGATACCTCTTCTTCATTAACAAAAAACAGAAACCTCGATTTCCTTAGATTTTGGTCACTTGCTCTTTTAGAAGTATAAGATTGAATCACCTTTTAATATACACTGAAAGCCCGATTGAAGGCCGGCTTCGGAGGTTGCCTCAATGGCCTTGGGCTTAAAGCGAGTGTCCCTAAACGTAAACAAGTCAGGGTCGTATGAACTATTTCTGTTTGATTTTTGTCACGAGTGAAAAATATTTTTTTAATATAAGTTTAATTTAACGTTTACCTCACTGTTAAGTTTGATTTAGTTATTATTTATGAATTATTACACATACAAAACACTCAAAACGAACTGATACGAACCCACGCGTAGACTACTGCGTCACTATTGCACACTTTGTTGCTACACTACTTGCGAGACGCCGCTGAGCTCTGAGTTCAGCCTTCCTCGTCCCCTTGGACCCCTTGCTCAAATTTGAATGTGTTAGTATGTGTAAACTACTTCCTGGAAGGCTTATTCCGCGCGGTATGCAACCGCGCTTTCAGTGTATTACAATTTTTGTGAATCAAAATCTAAAAAGGTCAAAGTACTTGGCCGAGTTTTTGCATCTTCGACAATGACATTAATTTATCCAAGTACTAAAATTGAACATTCCAACTTTGTTTCAATTTAAAATGAAAAAATCATCCTTTGATGAATCAAGGTCGTTCTTGTTGGATTCAATGTCGACAACCCCTGGGAACTCGGGAGCTCATCTGATCATGAGGTCGACTAATAGCGCGTACCTACCGATTATGTAAATCCGTGATCGCATTAGAGCATTTTAATTGATGCGTTCTTGAGAAAGACAACGTAATAAATGCGCGTGCGTGTAGGCTTTCAACTTTACACACGAGGTCCGTGCATTACACCGAGCAAAGTATTAAGAATAACGTTGCTATATCCGCCATCCAACACATTGTTCACCTACGTCGTTACGCAAGCTTCATTACTTCCTCCAGGCTAATTAACGTTAATTAATGAAAGTTTATGCATTAATCCAATGCATATGTCCTATCGTTGTCGAATCAGCAAATTTTACGTACAACTGCAGTTTATCATCGAATGCAGGAAGTCGATCAGATTCCCCATCGGTATTTCCGTTACACCCACAAAAAAAAAGCTGACTTCCAGTTTTTCCACCTTTGTTGCATTTTACTTATTCACTTATTTGTAGTCTTGAAAATTTATTTCATATTGTCATTTTCATCAGTAAAGCCTTACTCATCAGTGTGTAACTAAATCCTCTGCTGTCAATGGCCTTCTTGGAGACAAAAGTTTGCTAAAAAAATTCTCAAATCCTACGAAAAGTTGCAATTCTCTGGAATTTTTCTGATATAATCCAAAACAAAAATTTCCATAATACCAATTAAAAGCGTAATAAATTATACTTACGATAAAGGATCGAAGTTGCATTAAGAGTTCCACAAGATTCTATGGCTGCAGTCTCGGACGTATAACAACTGTTTAAATTCTCTGAGAATACTTCAACAACGTTGCGTGACCTTCGTTCAAGTCGGAAACACCGTATGCAGTCGCCAACACCGTAGCTGTAAAAAAAACAACAAATTTTATTAAATTAGTCTTTATCAACGAAAACTAAAATCCTTCATAAATTACTAATTAAAATAATAAAAAAGAAAACTAAAAAGAGTCCAAGAGAAACAGTTTTGTTTGGAAAAACACTTAGTTTTGGGAATTCGTTTTCGCTTTTAGAATTTTGCGTACCTGAAAGTTAAATATTTATGTTGATATAAAGAAGAGCAATTAAGAAACCACTGATGCCAATCTAAAAAGACATTCGTTTGAGAGAATCGCTACCGTGCGTCGGGCTGTTAATGTAGAAAATACTGATAACCCTCTCCTATTTATTCACACAAGTGCAAAGTATAAAACGGCCAACTTCGTTATCCCTAGAATCATAATTTCACCAGTAAGTCTGCAGAGCAGCAGCTGCAGACCGCGAGGAATGCTTTCCAACGGTGATACAGGAAACCACTTTACGACGTATTCTATGTTTAATGCATCAAATTTACCAAGCATATGAAAGAAGGGTCATGAGAATCTCAAACGAGATCAACCAGGATTGCTCAAGAGAGAAATACGAAGTACAGAGGTATTTAAAATCAACGCCTCAATCTCCAAAATTGTGAAATAAAAGTTTTTATCCAAAGAAGCAAAACAATTTGAATTATAATTTATGTAAATAGGAAAATCTTTCGAGTCTAACTTTGAAAGCCATCGAATTAAAGTGCCAAGAGTATCAAATTATTGAGATTATACATTTTTTCCTACTGAGAATTCAGATTATATGAACACCATAATAAGGATTAGAACCGTTATAAAATCGATAGAACATAATACTACTTCAGACTGAGAATAAATTGCTAGTTGCGAATTAGATACTTCTAAGCGAGAAAGGTTGAAACCTCTTTCAAAGAGTCTCTCTTCAAGTCTGCCGAGATTAATAGAAGATGTACTTTGCAAAAAGAGCAAATATACTGAGAGGTGTGGCGAACGGATATGCCACACGATTCTCAATATTTTTCCAAGGAACGATGCTTGTAACCGTTAAGATATGTTTACAGGTCCTTTCACGAAGAACTATCATCAGAAAAACATATAAGATTTTAAAATCTGCTATCTAAGATAAAGACAGATAACAAAATTCCGGCTGCCATAAAAGATAAAATAAACGATGTAATAATTTAAATTAAAAATAGAATAATTTAAATATATAAATCCACTTAAGGAGAAAGAGAGAGCAGGGGGAGGGGGTCGAAAGTAAAGAAGCTACAAGAGCTAATTTGAATTGATGAACTCACTGATCAGCTTAATGAATTCCTGTCATTATCATATAGCTGAAATTATCATACAACATTGGTACAAATGAACAGCCTGAGAATTAAACACCAAATTAAAATGATGTATAGCACCCAATTAGATTGCAATATTAAAGAGGGTCGTCGAATTGCAAATCAGCTGAAATCATTTTACATGTTGGTAGTCAAAAAATAATAGACGTCGACAGTTATACATGGGATATATCTATTTGATTTTTGTAGCAAAAGAAAGTGCTCTCTGATGTCAGAAGCAACCGGTAGCTCGTTAAGGATTCAACGTGAATCACGAAGTATAAGCACGTATAGGACCGTGCGTGGATGCCAATTTATGCATTCCTGGCCAGGCAACACCCACACACTTTTACTCTAGAATAGCGCATTTGCACTTTCTCGTTACCTTGTCGAAGAAATTGTTTGTCAGGGTTTAAAAGTTCAAAGTCGAAGCTCTTATGTTCCATTTTTACTGCTTTCAATTAATTTTCATTTTTCTTTAGTAAAATTCACTCTAAAAGATGATAAATCATATTTATGATTTGTCATAAATTATGAAATATTATCAAGGTTCGATGAAAATAAATGATGCAATATTTCAGTGAGACAGAATTTTTCAATAAGAGAGATCAAAGTTCCTATTTTTTTTTCTAAAATATAGGAATAGAGGACTTTTTTGTGAAAAAAGACTAGAAGATTCAAAAAGAATCGAAGAGGTTTTTGGAAAATTTTTGAAGATTTTAGTAGATTTTAGAAAACTCCGAAAGATTCTGGAGTATTTTGGAAGAGTCTAGAATGCTATGGGAGAATTTAGATGATTCTTGATGATTGTAGAAGATTTTGGAATCCTCTAGAATATTGTGGGATATTTTAGAAAATTCTAGAAAATTTTAGAAGACTTTTAAAGAGACCAAAAGACTCTGAAAGAGTGTAAAGGATGCTGGAAGATTGTGAAAGGGTCCAGAAGATTCTGGAACAGTTTAGAATATTTTGGAAAATTTTAACAGATTTTACGGAATTTTTTCAAAGACTTTGTATATAATTTTAAAAGACTCTAAATGAGTTTAGATATCTCTGTAAGACTCTAGAAAGAATTAGGAAGGTCCCGGAAAGTTCTAAAAAATGTGGGAGGATTTTAGAAAATTCTAGTAGAGGAAGTAGAGACTAGAAGATTTTGGGAGTCTTTTGCAGATTTTAAAGAATTATACTTACAAGACTTCAGAAGAATTTGGAAATCTCTGGAAGATTCTAGAATGTTCTGAAAAATTTAGAAAATTCTGAAAGTGTCTGGGGAATTTTTGGGGATTTCGGCCTCTCAACGAGTATGAAAGTATTTGGAAGAGTGTAAAATATTCTAAATTTTAGAAAGTTAAGAAAAAATCTCAAGAGATCCTAAAGATTCTTCCAGATTCTGAAGAAGTTTAGAAAATTTTGGAATACTCTATTAGACTCCAGAAGATTTTAATAAATTTCGGGAGTATTTTTAAATATCCTGGAGGATTTCAGAATATTCTGGAAATCTCTAGTCAATAATGGAGGATTTAGAAGATTCTGAAATATTTGGAAATATTCTTACAGATTCTAGAAGTTTTTGAAGAAATTTATAAGATACGAAAAAGTTTGTAGGGGAGACTAGTCTACAGTAGGTAATATTTTACACTGGGTAATTTTAAATAATCAGAAAACGGACCAAGAATGTTAATAAAATTTGCCGTCATAAGATTTCGGCAATGATTATACATTACCAGCAATCACTCCATCAACCACCTGGGCTTCAAGGTGAACACAATCTAATTAAAAACACAATCTGCCGCTCAATATAGAAATTGAAGCGCACCTGACATCGATGCCCACATATATTCCTTATTATTATTTTCTAAATTTTCAGCCCTATATTTACATTTCTATAACAATAAACCCGCTGAACATAAAGAATTCCATAGTTTTATACTTAGGCAATGTGATACACTATGAATTCATGTTATGTGAATAAGGGTTCTAACGCCTTTTTAAAATAATTTAAAAGGATCAAGTTGATCTTTTACTTCACAAAATAAAATTTGTACCGCAGTTGACATCAATGCTCCGCTATGTCTTTTGTCATTTCTCAAAACTACAGATCGATACATTAATTATTTTAATAATAAGTCTACCGAATACAAAAATAGGTAAAATTTGTACCATAGTCGTCATAATGGAATTAGCGATCACATTTAAAAAATTACATTCGGTGGACTTATAATTAAAGTGATGAATGAATCAATTTGTAATATTGGAAAACGATAAAAGACAACGGAGCATTGATGTTAATTGCGCTAAAAATTTTATTTATTATTAGAGAAATCCAAATATAGGAATGAAAATTTAGAAAATAATAAGGAATATATGTGGGCATCGATGTCTGGTGCGCTTCAATTTTTATATTGAGCGGAAGGTTGTTTTTTAAATTATATTGTGATCACCTTGAAGCCCAGGTGGTTGATGGCGTGATTGCACATAATGACCTGAGATATTTTCTTTTATTACTAATTTTTGGTGCATTTGCAACTAACTGGAGAAGATAACATCGATGTAATCATAAATAAGACTAATAAAAATATGCGAAAAATTGTATTCGTAATTAAAACGAACGAATAAAATCGCTGAGTATAATTGAGGTGAGAGTGCGATAAACTCATTAACTTTCTTTTGTATAAATATATAGTTAATTGAATATATAAGCTTCACAAAAGTGCAAAAAACTTCAGTTATTTATTTAAATTGCAATATTTATACGCCTTACCAATTTATACTAGCTACTGTAGAGCGGTCTCCCCCAAGTTTCTACAAATTCGGCAAACTTTTTTAAGAAAAATATCTAGGCTAGAGACTGCCTATCCTATGTGACTGGAAAAAGAAGAAGTGGGGAAAAAATTTCAAAGATAATGAACTTTAGGAGAAGACAAAAGAAATTAGAGGAAACAGGAAACTGATTGTCAACCCTGTTATAAGTTAATTTTCGACTATTAATATTTGACTCTCTTATTACTTAGAGAAAAAGACTGGTCATGAATGAGAGATAATATCTTATTTAGCCTTAATTTATTAAGCAAATATTTTATGGCAAGTAAAGAGAGAAATCGCGTGACTGGACTGGCTATAGAAGTGCTCGTTCGTTTCACTTAGAATGCAATTTAAAGTTGACACGAACGATACCTGAGGGGCTAATTTTTCTCTTCAAAAAGGGCTAGAGCATTCGAAATCTATTGAATCAGGGTGCAAGTGTTAAACTCCTGGCAGTTGTCCATTTCTTTCTTTTTAATTCAGAAATTATCCTTGGTATAGCAATGCGCTTTGCAGTCTGGCACTGCCTGGAACGGGGTCTATTTCCGTCGTAGACACGTTGCAGACGACGTGTTCTTTGGCATCCCTCGGATTCACCGAGTCGTTACATTAAAAATCGAGTACCTTAAAGTCCTCTGCACAATTGTTCCCTAAAGCAAAAGAATATATTAGTTAAATAATAATGCAAATAAAATTAATGATCAAATACTTCTTCATTTGGAAAATATTTTTTTCACTAGATTCATGAGAGTATATTGCATAAAATAATATTTTTTTTACCCCAAGACTTTTTTCATACAAGACTTGTGGATTCAGTGACATTAAGTAGAGTTTCTAATGAAAGAAATGACTAAAAATTGCTCCTTGTAGAGAAAATCTAAGCAAATTGTTGGTCCTCATTTCTTGCAATTGTGCAATGAGCTTTAGCTTCTCGTTTCGTGACGGAGACAGAAGAAATGCACCATGTTGAGATACAAGGCACGAGACGACATTGACATATCAAACACGCGATATTGCGTTCCAAATATATCACTACTTTTAATCCAAGATTGAAGACAGTACTGCATCAAACTTATTTTTTAGGGCGACTCTTATTGATAATTTTTCCACTAGCCTTTTCACTCAAGACTCATGAAAGCTGATATAACTAAAAATCATTTCTCAGTCCTTTTGGAATTTTTATTTTCTTATGAATTAATATATAATTTCATAAATAAAATGTTTCTGACAAAAGTGAATATAAATAACTCACCTGTCCATGAGCAATACGTTATTTCCAACTTTCTTGTGGCAAACTCCCCAAACAGGTATGGCATTATAGGTAATATTGATTGGTGAATATTGAATAGGTTCGGTTCTCGTCATAGAACCCTTCGCATTTTTACCGCTCACTTGCATCATAAATTCGCCCTGAAGTTCTGCAGGAAAATAACAGCTTGATGACACGTGAGTTTCATAATTGCGAAGCTGGTCTGTTGATGGAGCAGTTGTTTCAGCTGGAGGCAAAAATTTCAAAATATTTAAAATTAAACATTAAAAATTAAACATTAAAATTAAAATTAAAAATTAAATAAAAGTCGATATTTGAACTTTTTTCAAATTAAAAGATAAAAAATGATCGAATGATCAACAATCATATAATAATTGATAATCCTTAGAGAACTGTAAATATTTATTCTGATTTTACAAGATCATTAATAAAATGCATATTGTATTTAGTGAATAATTTTCCATCAACGAAATCTTTTTCCGCGTCTGATTAACTATTATGGTTTGATTAATGGAATTCGTCTCACGAACGCGAGTACATTAATTATAATTACCAAGGGAAAAAATGTTTAGGTCGTGCGAACGACCTACCCACTCAGGGGTCTTCCTACCTAACTTAGCACAGTAGCTCATGTCTGTATTATAGTTACAAATATGGTGAGTACTTTTGGGCGCCGGAAGTTTCGCGGGTGAGTAAATCCATTAGGGGTAAAGTGCAGGTGTTGCAGAAATGTTTGTATTAATAAACTGCTACTTTCGTATACTCCCACATTAAAAAAAAAAACATCAAATTGTATCGCCACCCAATATCCATATGCTGCATGAGCAACGATCTTTGAAAGGGTCATTAACGTTTTGTGAAAAGTGACACGTATTATTTCCTCAAAATTAATGCCAACCAACACGCACACTTAAATTATTTCTTAAATTAAACTAAAACTTTATTTTCATCTACTGCAGTTTTCTGGAATTTTTAATAAATCTTTTTCTTTGATTAGGGATTCACATTCCTCAATGAACCACCTTATGCAAAGAAAAATTATATTCTTTGCAATAAAAGGCTCAAACATGAACTGCAAAAATTTTTTATTCGACTAGACACTATGAGAAGACAATACAATATTAAAAGTGCTCTCTAAAGAATCAGTAAAAATTTTCACTGATTTTATTCAGTGGTCCATTTCTCGCTGATTAATCAAAGAAAAAAAATCTGCCCGGCCCCCTTCGGGGGCGCGGGCACATTCTCATCGCGCGCTTCGCGCGGGGATCGCTTCGCTCACAATTTTGAGAGCGCCTAGGGCGCGCGGAGTGGTCTTCGCGCTTCGCGCTCCGATCCAAAATACTCGTCGCGCTTCGCATTCCGATACTATTGATCGTCGCGCTACGCACTCCTAAATTATTGAACGTCGCGTTTCGCGCTCCGTTATCATTAAACCTTACGCTACGCGCGAGGTCCTTATAGCACGCGAAGGTCGCTTCGCTCGCTAGTTTGAGCGCGCTTCCGGACTCGCGGAATATTCGTCGTTCTTTGTGCAGAGTCAAGTTTATTCCTCATGATTTACTTTTACTGCCGTAAGTAAATTTTGTAATTTTATGAATATG
>JBAGKK010403980.1:0-18195 GCA_037177015.1 Euceroptres primus
TATATTAATGTACACGTATTTTAATTGTATTATACCTGTATCTTAGCTGACGATTAATATACAATGCACATTAAACTTACTACACATTTATATTAAAACTAATACATTTTATATCAAGGTTCAAGATACTTTGTATTAAATTTAATATGCGTGTGTGTATGTGTATTAGATTCCAATGTCTATACTGCAGTTTTGCTTCATTATATACCGTATATGAAGCTTAATACAGATTTTTCTAACCCGCTAAGCGGGTTTTCTAGAATCTTTTTTTCTGCGTTTTCCTATAATCTTATAAAATCTTAAAGAATCTCCCAAAATTCTTTAATATTTTAAAAAATATACTAGGTATTTCCAGAATCATCTAGAATCCTCAAGAATATTCTGAACCCTAGAATTTCCAGAATGTTGTAGAATCGTTTAGAATCGTTTAAATCACAAAAGACTCCCATAATCTTGAATATTTCGACTAGATTGTTTCCAGAATCTTTCTAAAATTCTATAGACTTTTGAAAAATCTAGAAAAAATCTAGAAGAGACTAGAAGATTTTACAAGTTTATGGCAGAATTCAAAAGATTTTTGAGGATTCTAAAACATTCTGAAACAGAGTAGAATATTTTTAAAGATTGTAATAGAGTTTGGAGTGTATTTGAAGATTATAGAAAACTCGGAAAAATTCTGGATATCTCTGTCAGAGTTTTAAAAAATTCTGGGAATTTTTAGAAGGTTCTAGACAATGCTAAAGGGTATTAGAAGATTTTGAAAGAATCAAGAAATCTCTGGAAGATTTTAAAACATTATAAAAAAGCTTATAAAAACATTATAAGAAATCCAGAAGATTTCATGAAGGATTTTAGAAAACTCTAGAGAGTTTTAAAAGTTCTGAAAGTCTAGTGTCTAGTTTGTGAAGTATTTTATGAGATTCTAGACAGGGACATCAGACTTTCGAGGATATTTTAGGATTCTGGAGAATTTTTGCAAAAATTTTGGTAATTTCATAACTCAGAAATCTAAATTCTTGTCAGTAATTTTAGCAGCTAAAAATTTTTATACCGTTAATTTTGAGTCGACAAATTTTTTGTTCAGATATATTTTCTGTTGGAATTTCTCCCTTTTGTTAACTCCAACGTATCAGTAAAATTTTTTTTCGGGAATATTATATTAGAGCCTCTGATAATATTTTTATGATTTAATTGCTGGTTTAATTGCAGCAGTCAATATAATTTAATTTGTTAATGACATTTGAGTTTTCTTATAAAAATGTTGTATTTATTAACTTCTAAAGCCTTTCTTGGTATTTTTAAAAGAAACAAATTTTCGCCCTTTTCTAAAAAAAGAAATCCCCTATTTTCGCCCTTTTCTCGAAAAAGAAATCCCCTATTTCCCTAAAATTGAACTTCTGAACCGTTGTGATCTCTGTTATTATTAAAAATGACTTTTATTAAAAAGGGCTTTTATTAAAATGGAAGTTTTTTTCAGAAAAGTTAGTGGGCTGTGAGCGTAAGAAAATAAATCAAAATAAAAAAGTTTTCTACCCAACTTGTTGAAGTTTCTTGACATTTCTTGGGGACGTAAGTCATAAGGCGACAGTGGAACGAGTTTTGCCGCCTACGTAGATGCGACGAGGCGCATGGGACCTTATATTAAATTTATGGTCGCGTCCCTAACCTAGACTAAGTAGTTTCGCAGTGCGTGGCACGCACAGTCTCCGTAATCCCCTCTTGCATATTATGTCCGCATCCAGCACTGTCATGGGATGATAGTGTTACATTGGATTAGTAACGCGCATATGTTTGAGTGGAGTAGAGCCACGGTATAGCCTAGCGTTTGCACACGAACTTCTGCACGTAAGCCAACGTCTGTAAGTATATAAATGCATGGGGTGGACGCCCGGTCAGTAACCCTTGCATGAAGAGAATCTCCGGACTCAAGTCGCCTAGAAATGGTCAAAGGGTGGAGGGAATAATTAGCGACAAACAATCCCTGTGCCACAGGGGGTGATTTAATTAAGATCTCGCTACAGGATTAATTGGCATTTCGAAATTGATTGCTGGAGTTCATAAATCGGAATTTATTTTCTGAGAAAACAATTTGTTTAAATCAAGTAATTTTTTTTGGTTTGGCCGACGCATTTTTAAGAGTCTTAAAAAAGTATTTTTGGGTGTAGAGAGAAGCTGAAGCAAAATAAAAAAGATACCGTAGAGTGGAGCTATTAGGTACAACTTTTTTGGGTATTTTTTGAGGTTTTTTTAACTTTACGCACAAGAAAAATTTTATTACAACTTTATTAGGGATTTTTTTAGGTTTCTTCTTAACTTTACGCACAAGAAAAAATTTTTTCAGCTTTTTTATTTTTAGAGTCAGTTAGAGGACTCAATTTTGAAAAGAAACCAATCATTTTTAGATTTATAAATCATTTTCTACTTACTAATTATCATTGTTGAAAAGTTGTACCTTTTGTACCACCGATCTTCTAAATAGGTACAAATATTGTTTTTTTAATGTTTTAAATGAATAAAACAATTTTTTAATACTGAAATCACAGTAAATCCTAGGTATATTTTTATGTGAAGTTGGATAAAAACGTTGCAAACAATTGACAACTACAATTATCCGGCGTCGGATAATTTTTATCTGCCTCCCGATAAAAATTATCTGACGTCGGATAATTGTAGTTTTCAATTGTTTGGAACGTTTTTATTTAACTTCAAATAAATATATCTGGGATTTACTGTGATACTATTTAGAATTATTATGTAACTATTTGAGAATACTTTCTAATGATAAAGTATGAAAAAAAAGTTTAATTAAGAAATTCAGATTAGTTTGAGATTTATCAAACAGAAAAAGATAAAACAATTACAAAAAAACTAAAGATAAAATTTATTGCAGGTAATTTTTTATAGGGATAAATTTTTATTCAGACAACTTCACGTATTTCAAAACGCATGTACTGTCAAGAAAAAACAAAAGAAAATTTAACCAATATTTGGGTAAACTTTATCCTGTGAAGTTAATTTTTGTTGCAGGTAATTTTTATCCCGGAAACGAGGTAATTTTATGCTTTGTTTTTTCTGCGATTAAACATTAGGGTGGGTCGAAAATAAATACTTCTGGAATTCGAAATCGCTACAACGCGGAAAAGTCACAAGATCCAGGAGTCGAAATTAAAATGACAGTAATTTTTCAAAATTTGGAATTTGGTATTTAATAGAATTATTTTCTTCACTTGTGATTTTAGAATTTTTTGGAGCATGTCTGGAATTTTTAGGCACAGAAATACACTAGAAAAAATCCACAAGTACAGGAGTCGAAATTAGAATTACAGTAATTTTTCAAAAATTTGGAATTTGGTATTTAATAGAATTATTTTCTGCACTTGTGAGTTTAGAATTTTTTTGATCATGTCTGAAGTTTTTAAGCACAGAAATACACTAGAAAAAATCCACAAGACCCAGGAGTCGAAATTAGAATTACAGTAATTTTTAAAAATTGTGAATTTGGTATTTGATAGAATTATTTTCTTCAATTGTGATTTTAGAATTTTTCTGAGCATGTCTGGAATTTTTAAGCACAGAAATACATTAGAAAAAAAATCCACAAGACCTAGGAGTCGAAATTTGAATTACAGTAATTTTTCAAAATTGGGAATTTGGTATTTAATAGAATTATTTTCTTCACTTGTGATTTTAGAATTTTTCTGAGCATATCTGGAATTTTTAAGCATAGAAATACACTAGAAAAAAAATCGACGAGACCCAAGAATGAAAATGGAAAACAGGAATTTTTAAAAATGATGAAGCGGCGTTTTTTTAAAAATATTTTTATTTTGGCCAGAAATGTCATTAGTAAGTTGACACAATGCATGAACATGTAGATTTTGTGAAAATTAATACTAGGGGAAGTTCAAAGTGCCCCTTATTTGGATTTGCAAGCGAACTCGATAAGCGTTCTCACCCCACGCAAGAAGAAGTTATAAAATATTTTCTTCTTGTATGAAGCTGTTTGTGGAAGACTAAAAATAAAAATTTGCCATCATTTCAATTTCGATTCTTGGGTCTTGTCGGTTTTTTTCTAACGTATTTCTATACTTAAAAATTCCACAAATGCTCGAAAAAATTTAAAAATCACAAGTGTAGAAAATAATTCTATTAAATACCAAATTTCAAATTTTGAAAAATTGCTGTAATTCTAATTTCGAATGCTGGGCCTTGTGGATTTTTTTCTGGTGTATTTTTATGTTTAAGAGCCCACACATGCTCAGAAAAATGTTTAAACCACAAGTTATAAAGATTATTTCATTAACCCTAATCACTGACTGTGGGTCTGAAAGACCCAAACACCAACTTCAACTTTAAAAAAACATTTAAAAAACTATCAGGCAAAAATATTCCAAATTATAAAAGTTATGAATTTTTTTGTGAAAAAAATTTTTTGAAAAAATTCTTCACTTTAAGCATTTCTCCCACATTCTTAAATAAATTTTATGTTAAAAAATATCAGAGCCCATTTTCGAAATGTTATATTTTATCTAAATATTTTTTTCAAGGCGAAACTGTGCATAGAATCAGTGTCACAACGTTTCAAAGTTGGCTGGGGTCTTTTAGACCCCATGTGAGAAATGTGTGATTTTTCAGAGGTGTAAGTGATTAGGGTTAAATACCAAAATCAAAATTTTAAAAATTCGATATATTGCCAATTTTGATTCCTGGGTCTTGGCGATTTTTTTTCTAGTGCATTTTTGTCACTGGAAAGTTTTCAAGTACTTAATAAACGATTAGGCTTAAAAAATTTCGTTGATGTTCAATCGATCATGCATATACCAACGTAATAGTTAATGTTACCGAATATTAATTTATGTATATTAATATTTGGTATTAATATAAATTTTTCACGAGTTGCTCAAGTACTTCAAATTTTAGTAACATATAGCAAAACAATAACTTTTTATATGTTATTTAGTTACAATAGTTTCATATTTATAATAGCTATAATAGTTTCGTATTTGTAAGTTTATAGTATATTTTCATAATTAATACTTTGATGGTGGTAAAAATTCGGACGTATTTTTTAATTTAATAATTTATTAGAGTTTAGTGGCAGTTCATGGCTATTAGGGAAATAATTCAAAAAACCACAGAACATCTGAACACCTCGGTTTGTTTCCCATAAAATCTTATGACTATAGAAGCTAGGGAGACCGTAACCATTGAAACTGCTCCCACCATAACCTGCCATTATTGAGCGTATGGTGTTATCCTACTCGCCTGTAATTCTCCAAGCAACTCCATGAAGTTGTGGTCGAGGATTCACGACGCTGAGAAGATATATCATTTTTACAGCGTCTCGTGGGAAGCACGTTTTGATACCCTTTGTCCTCCTTCCTCTATTTTTAATCAATTTTCTCTTTTATGAATTCATTAAATGCAAAAATTTTTAAAAATCAGTTAATTTACGTTTTTTAACATCAGTTTAAAAAATCCATTTACTAAAAGTTTTTTAACATCAGCTAAAAAATCCACAACCTCGCTTATTCTTATATTATCTTATATTCTAATCTTGAAATTTTTTTGTAATACTTTTCTAACTTTTTTCTTAACTTACAATTTTCCACCTTCAGTGTATATATTTTTTCACAAGCTATAAAATTTTACTTGACTGATGACGGTCCAAAACTGGGACCGAAACGTTTCAAAACTACAACCTTTTTTTCTTCATTGACCTTCAAATCCATGACTGGTGCTTCACTACTAGTATATTTAAAAAAAAGGTCGAGGCTAAACACAAAACAAAAAATCCATTCACTAAAAGTTTTTTAACATCAGCTAAAAAATCAATTTACTAAAAGTTTTTTAACATCAGCTAAAAAATCCGTCTACTAAAAGTTTTTTAACATCAGCTAAAAAATCCATTTACTAAAGGTTTCCAAAAATTTGTAAGGCTTTGAGAAACTAAATTCAAAATCCAATTTGAGGATCGAAATACTTTTAACATAAAAAATTATTGATTGAAAATTAATTATTGGAAATTGTTAATTTATTAAAATTAAAATTAATCGTTTTAATACAATTCTTAATTGTTTGAATGGAAAAATTAAATTTTCTCATACTAATGTTTATTTTTATCTTTGTTTTAGGTGAGTACTCATTAAATTGGTTTACTTCTGATGTCGATGATAAACAAACGTGAGTAAAAATACTTAGTCAAGCGTTTTATCTGGAACAACAACCTGTTGGATTGTTTATAATTCATAATATATTCGTTGGGGAAACAACCGCCAGATGTCAGAACAGGGTCGAAAGTGACTGTCGGTTAGGTCGTAAACTTCCTGGCTTCAAAGTTGCTCGGTCCGACTAGTACTGCCCTCTACTACTTACGGCAAGCCAGACGGCCTCCTGGCTGACTCGGTACGGAAGTTACCTACTGAAATTTCAATCCTGGTTCATTTCTGTGACGACCAGCATTTGACTCTATAAAATCAGTCAAAACACTTCCAAAAATATTTAGTACCATCATTTTTCGTTTTTTTTAGAAGTTCGAATTGTTCAAAAAATTTTCTAAAAAGAAGTTTAACGGAATTAAAAGGAGATAGATTATTTTTAACTGGAGAATCGATTTGTAGATTTTTAATTTGAATATAGATATAAATTTCTGATGGTTTGATAATGAACAAGAAGTAAAATAATTCTTTATTACTAAGTATTAAATATTACTTAATAAAAATTTCTTTTTGAATTTTTTGAATTAGAATCTTCCGGTTTTGTGCAATTTCTGATTTCTGAAACAAAATAGGTTTGTGTCACAATCTTAGAATCGTAATAAAATGCAGTCTAACAAATCGTTTAGCATTGTTGATTAAGAGAGAGGGAAAGTCGGGAGATTATAAGTTTCCTTATTGTAAAACCTGTTACGTAATAGTGCTACGAATCATGTGGCAACGGCTTCGTGTGACCTACGAGACTGGTAGCCGGGTAATTTCGCTTTCTTTTGGCGACTTTTATATTCCGTGGGCTCTATCATCAACGACTTTACGACGTGAAAGTGATTCCGGCCCAATATACTTTTACTTTTGCTTGGATTTTAAAAAGTGAATGAAGGACAGCAAAAAGTGTGTCCAAATACAAAATTAAATACTTTTTCTTGAATTTTAAGAACTAGAAAAACGCCAAATTAAAAAAGGGGTTTTGAAAAAAGGATCTAATATCGTATTAATTAGGGCAGACTAAACTCTATTGCTCAATTAAAATCATAGTTTCTGATTGCTTTATAAATTTGCTTTTGTTACGGTACAGAATACAGATACTAAGACAGAACGTACGATACGACTACAAAATACAAGTATAAAACGTGCAATTTATTTAATAGACATAGACAATTTTTTACTGATAATAATGTTTTTACTGAATTTGAAAAATCTATTTTGAGGCCAAAAACTTTTAAGATACGAGTAAGATTTAATATTTCACATATTTTTTTCTTGATTCTATATTTATCCGACCTTAGATTTTTTGTTTATTTGTGGAATAATTGTTTCGAGTTGAGATTAATTTTTTTTAAATTTAAAATAAAATTAATTTTATTTTGACTTTGCATATGTAAGTAGAGAAGAGTCGTGGCGAGTGGTGACACTCACGGTTCGAACTGAAACTAACAATGTAGAGCTCATCGGTTCTGTGTATATGGAAGTATCTGTGAAATGCGTGTGCGCGACTGACGCACACTATTGAAGCCAAAGTTCAGTCACTCCGTAACCTCCTTTCAATCGAAACTATTACACACTAGCCAGTGATTCTCAGCTCAACTTTTTACTTTCGTTTGAGTAAGTCAACTTTCTCGTCCAATGAAATCGCGAGTAGTAGCTATCAGGCCTGCTTGTAAACAATAGATCCATGTATCTATCGATACGTCCACGCGGATACCAAATATTTAAAAATTTATTCCGAAAATATACCTCCAAAACGTTAATAAGTCTAAAAAATGTGCCATATTATTTTGTACAGAAATCTATGTTTGATTATCTTGTTTTTAAGTGGCTTTTCCAAACTTTTTTTTATTTGAGAAACATTTATTTTGTAGAAAATTTTGTAGAAATGCCTTTACTTGAAATTCAGATTGAGATGTTTTCGATTGGGGATGAGCGACACTTGTAATGCTGTAATTCGCTAATTATGCAACATTGCTCGCAACGACTATTCGTCATTAAGTCACGGGTCATCGTTGTACGACTCAAATCAGTTTTAAAGTTTCCAATGTTTGCTAACTTGATTTACACTTGTGTATTCGTCTAGCTTTGTTTAGAATACTAATACTATTTTATCAGTGCTGATCGTGGCAAGTCAGAGCTGATTAAGTGCGAAAATAGACAATAAATATTGCAAGTTCTTCATAAAATTAGAAAACAGAGACAAAAGACTCTATTCACTTCCAATTTTACATAAAATCTTACATAAATCTATATCTATCTATAAAACACAGACAACCAACCTTCATCCCAAAAATCAACGTTATTTTCAATAAATTTATTAAATTTGAAAGATTAATAACACCCTAAATGATTCTAACACGCTTTAAAATAATAGATTTCTTCTGAAGATCTAATGAAGATCTAAACTGAAGATCTGAACTTTGAAGATCTAATTGACTTTCTTCTTCAGCAAATAAATTGACAATTGGCATCGAGCGGAACAGGTTTCGAGTTAAGTCGAGAGTGGTAATTTTCCCGCGGGATCTGAGAGCGGCTCGCGCCAAGAAAGTAAAAGTAGCCAAGAACTTATGGCGATTTACGCACGTGGGATACGTCAGCAAATATTTACGTAGAACGTACTTACACGAGTGCAAACTGTTCCGAACGTGTCCTCGAACGGTCGCTGCACCGCTCAAGGAGTGACTCGGTCGACATTGAGCAACCGGTTCGATGTTAACTGTAGTTCGGCTTCGCTTCTTCAGCTTCCAGAAAATTCTGTAGGAGTCCAAAGTGATCCATTTGAAGCCTCAGCAGAAAGAACGTTGTATCAACACATATTTTTTATCCATGGAGTTTTGTATGAGTTTTTTTAAAACTGTTTTTCTATTCCGCGGAAGCGCTGTGATCGAAAATTCGAAAATTGAATTCGCAATGAAATGTCAAAATACTTGAGGTTATTTACTTCCATTTACTTCGCATGTATGTCAATTAAACTCGAAAGTGTACATATCTAAATCTAATTTAGAATTTTTTTGGGATAATAATAGAAAATTACATTCGCTTAAGAGTGTCGAGAAAAATTTAAAATCTAAATTCGGCAAATTTCAACTAATAAAAGTAAAAATTAGGTTAAAAAGATTTCGATTTAATACAATCTTGAAAACCATTTTTTAATTTTTAATTTGTACCTTTTACATTTACAAATTTGAAGGTTGCTAGCCGTGAAGATTCATAATCCTTTATTCTAGATTTATCAACATTATGGAAAGTCATGCAGTTTTCAAAAACTCATTTAATGTTTTCTTAAATATCCCATAATTTAGAAATTTTCAGAATCTACGAAAGTCTCCTAAAATCTCTTAAAGTCCTCCAGAATCTTTAAAATTGATAATCCTTGAAAATTCTCCAAAATATTTAAGACTCTTCTAGAATCTTCTGGGTTCTCCTACAATAATCTTATAAAATAAATTCCCAAATTTTTTCAATATTCTACAACATATACTAGACTCTTACAGAATCTTATAATATTTTCTGAATACTTCCATAACCTACTAGAATTTTCTATAGAATCTTTTAAAATCCTCCAAAGTCTACAAAAGATTACCGAAATTCTCTCAAATTCTTTAGAATCTTCAAAACTAATCTAAAATCTGTAAAAATTTTTCAAAATATTCTAGACTGTTTTAAAATCTACAATCATTTAGATTCTTCTGAATTCTTCCATAATCTTTTAGAACCTTCTGACATCTAAATAAATAATTTTATTTATCTATAATAATCTTATATAATCTTAAAGAATTCTTAATACAATCTTAAAAAATTCTGAAAAATTCTTTAAGGGGGTATTCTAGTGTGATGGGCACTCTTTCACATCATTTTTTCGCAATTTCAAAAAAAAATTGAAAAGCAATATGATTTTGAAATCTTTTTCACTGTATTGGCACATATTGGAACTATGATATACAATTTGTTTTAAATAAAAATATTCAAAATGGTGGACGCTTTACTCGCTCAAAAATGAGGCCTCAAAAAAAAAGTGCTCGGACGGTGAGCATGATTCCGATTCTCCAGGTACTCTGAAAGCAAAAAATCAAAGAGATTCCTCAAATGTACACTTGCAGCTATCGTAGGTAGTAGAATGAAAAAAATTTAAATATTTTTAAAATGGTGGACTTTTGAAGAAAAATTCTTTTTCACGTTTTTTTTTATTTAACGGGCCATAACTTTTTAAAAAATTAATATTTAAATCTAAATATTTAAATTCTACTACAGACAATAGGTACACGTTTTCTAAACACGTGTGCAAAGCGTCGACCCAATAGAATAATTAGTTTTTGAGATATCGTGCTCACCGATTTTTTTTGAGGCCTCAACTTCAACGGACTGTAGCACCGCCATTTTCTTTATTTTTATAAAAAAAAATTATTTTGTTAATTTAAATGGATGCTAATATAGATAAAAAGTTTTGATAGTAATATTGCTTTTCTACTTTCTTTAAAAAAATCCGAAAAAATACCTATCACAATAGAATACCCCCTTAATATTCAACAAAATATACTAGTATGTTTCAGAATCTTTTAAAATCGTCTAAAATCTTCTGAACTCTTTCATAATCTTCTAAAATCTTCTAGAATCGTCAAGAATGTTCTGAGATGTACCTGAAGTTTTGAACGTTCAATTGAACGAACTTTTTTTCTTAACTCTTTATCTTGAACCATAAACCATAAACTAGAACATCTAGGAAATGAACCATAAACTAAACCATCTAGAAAATAAAGAGAAATATCATGAGCTTCTTTATCATTATATTAGTTTCTATAAGAATAAACCAATAATTTAGAACAATTTTGAGTTTAAAACGAAATCCAATAAAGATTTCGTTTATTTGAACTTTTAGAACTTCAAGCACTTTTCTGATGTGTATTAGTATTTCCAGAATTTTTCAGATTCCTTTAAAACCCTCTCAAAAGACATAATCTTGAAGAGTGTTCTAGACTGTTTTCAGAATCTCCCTGAAATTTGGTAGACTTTTTGAGTTTTTAAAAAAAGTCTGGAAGAGACTAGAAGATTTAAGAACTCTATGGAAGATTTTGTAAGAACCAGGAAGTCTCTGGGAGATTCTAAAACACTCAAAAATCTAGATTGTAGAGAATTTTTTGGAATTTTAAAAGATCAAATGAATCTACAAGTTTATGGAAAACTAAAAATATTCTAGAAGATTTTAAAAGTTGGTTGAAAAGTCCAAAATACGTGAAGGATTTGAGAAAATTATAGAGCATTCGAAAGATTCTGAAAGTTTAGAAATTTAAGGAGTGTTTTATTAGATTCTAGACAGGAATCTAAGATTTTTGAGAATTTTTTAAGATTCTGGAGAATTGCAGCTTCCTTGGTATTTTTAAAAGAAAAAAACTTTCCTCCTTTTTTAAAATCCCCTTTTTCAAAAAAGAAATACCCTATTTTCCCTAAAATTGAACTGCCGAACTACTGTGATCCCTGTATTATATAATTATAATATCAATATTAACGGCAGATAACAGTAAGGGAAAATGAAAAATTGGTCAGGGAAAGTCAGAGAATTTTGAAATTAGAATTTCATAGCAACCCGAAATGAAATCAGAAGTCTGCTAATCTGCTAATCTTCTGAAATCAGAAGAATGCTTTAGTAAGATTTCTGTAGAAAACTGCATATTCACTTAGTAAGGCTTACTAATAAATTCATTTAGTTAGTTTACTAAATGAATTTTTAGTTTTTTACTATAGTAATTTTTTAATAGTAATTTAGTTATTTAATTTGATAGTAACTTTTTATTAAAGATTAGTAGAAACGCTTACTAAAGCAATTGATAAATGACTTATTAGTAGAAAACTACTAATTTTTCTTAGAGAAATCTTAGAGATCTTTCTTAATTTTTCCTTTAAAAAATAGTTTATTGAGCTTATACAGATAATTACAGTTAGCTAAACTCAAGAATTTCGTAAACCGTATAATATACATTTTATACAGTCCATTTAGTTGTATAAATTATTTCCATCGTAAGGGTTCAAGAAAAAAAGATTTTTTCCATGAAATTTTATGGTAATAATAAAAAAATGATACATGCAAAAATTTATTTTTTACTTGGAAAACATGGAAAAGTCCTGGAATTTTTTTATGGAGAAACACTAGACTTTTGTTTATGACTTTTGGAGTTATGAGGCAAGAAAGATGTATATTTCGTAGTAGCATGTTTCCAGAAGGTCCCTGGACACGTTGTTCTCAATCGGATGCTCGAAGGGAGCTTAGTCGGTCGTTGCGTTGAGCAAGCGAGTGAGCTGCAGTCACCTCGATAGCGAGTGTTGAACCCGCGAGAATCTAGGCCGTCACACGGACACATATAAACACACATCTAGACGAATTGTACTCACACGCACGCACCGAGGTAACACAGAGAAGGTTGTGACTCGTACAAGTATCTATTCGTTAGAACGTTTCTCCTCGCTATTCGTACGTGTGGGTATCTGTTGCCTCTTGCAAGTGTGTGCGTGTGTGTTTGTGTATATCTGTTGCCTCCTGCGCGTGTGTGAGTTTTTGCATGACCGATATCGCCAGTATCACTCTCATTGATTTCCATGCGACTCAGTTATTCTAGGATCGACAATGCCAACTGCTCGAACGGGAAAGGGGTTGCCGCTATTTATGATGTCACTTTTTTATTCCTGCCACTCACTTCAATTCAATTTATTTTGCGACCCAATAATCAGGAGAGATTCAAACTCAATGTTAAGAATGAAAAAAGTAGTTTAGTTCTTGACTCTGCCGCAAGGTGGCTGTGCGAGTAGCTTCTCTCACAAGCAGTGAATTTTAGTTCTGAATTATTTATTCCTCTGTATTCTATTTATAATTTAAAATCTCTAATACAATCTCAAAAAGACCTTATCTTCTATAAAAAAGGAAACGGCAATAAAGCCTCTCTAACCTCAATCTCTCTTCAATAAATTGCACCTCAAGTTTTCCCATCTCGCACTCTTTTCCGCGACAAGTAGAGTTCGCTCCAGTGGAAATTCAGTCGAAGAATCTTCGGAGAAGTAGGAAAAGAAATGGAAATGACAAAGATCCTTCTTAATGGCCGCACTCGTCCCCATTCGGTAGAGTATTTACGCTCCAGAGCACAAATCCGCGCCTACATTGATTTCGTAAAAGTGGGAGTAGGCAAGGGTGGAAGCTGGATGGGGATGATGAGTAGGGGTAACAAGGGGTGGAAAACTGGTGCGAGGGTGGATGGGGTGGTGGTTGCCCGGACGAATCCTGACTCTGGGTTCGTCGTCCTTCGACGTGAGGGCAACCCCCCTCCACCCCCTCATCCCTCTTCTTCGACCTATTTAGAAACCAGAGATATTTGTGTCGTGAGGTAAATGTTAAAACTTTCAGCGTTAATTAAAAAAAGATATTTTACAATCCTTCCCGCACTCTCTTCGACCCTAGAGTAAATTTATTTCTTTTTGTGTTTGTTCCTTTATTATCTTTCCCACCGATAGAATTTAAAAAAACTTGATCAGTTTCAAACAAGTTTCGAAAATCTAACAAAAGAGAATTCACAATAAAATCACAAAGAGAAATCACAATAAAATTATAAAATAGTTATTCATTCTATTAGCGAAAGTTAAAATTACTTTACTGTTAGAACAAAGGAACAAATATTATATTTAATTAATCTATAATCTGTAGATTAATTAATCAGTGAATTTTGACTGAGTTTCAGTGAAACTGACTGAAATACAATCAAAATTCACTTGTGAATTAGCTAGAAATTGGTTACTGAATAAAGTCGGTGAAAATTTTTGCTGATTCAAATTTAGAGAGTAATAAGGTATTTTTTATTTTTCTAATCCTTTAATTGGCAATTTGCTTCAATCAGATGTACAGTGTTCTAAAGAAGCATTTTCAAGCAATTTAAATTCAATAAAAGACCGAATCCATTTGAAATCATGCAGGCCGGCGGGTGACCTGTTCGAAATTGACTTGCCAATGAAATTTGTTTTTGTACGTGAAAAATAAGGGGACACGTATTTTTTTAATTAACATAGCAGCATATTTACATTTTTCACGGGTATTTTTATTTTTTAAGGGAAAAATCTATAGATTTTTCTTAGGATTTTAGTAAAGTAAAGTTTACGTGTAAAGTAAAGTAAAGTTTAGTAAAGTAAAATTTATAAGAAACTATTCTTGTAAATTTTACTTTAGAAAACCTTGCCATTTTTGAAATTTTTTAGATCTTTAGGACCTTAAGTTGAGGTTAAGTTAAGGTTTTTCTTGTTCTAGTTTGTCACATTTTTATCACTCTTTCGAAATTCACGAAGAAAATTAAAAAATAATAACAAATGGTAAAGTTATTTCGTTTTTTGGAAAAAACAAAAAAATGAGATTTTCTTCAAACAAAGAAAGAATAAAAACTGGTAAAGCTATTTCGATTTTCAGGTGTATTGGATGTTAATATAGTTTACCTACCATAAATTTTAAAACTGGATTGTATTTATATTTCATGAAACAAAAAATTCTATTTTTCTCATTGTTCTCGCATTTATTGTATTCTAGAAAAACACGGAATTTTTCTTCTCTTAAAATACATATTCTAGAAAAACATGGAATTTTTCTTCTCTTAAAATACAAATACAATCCAGTTTTTAAATGTATGGCAGGTAGACTATATTATTACCCAATACAACTGAAAATTCCAGCGCCAGAAAACGTATCTGTTTGAAGAAAAGTTCGTGTTTTATTTTTTCAAAAAATCGAAATAACTTCACCAGTGTTTATTCTTTCTTGGTTTTTCTCATCGGTTTCGAAAGATTGAAGAAAACTTGCTAAGCTGAAACAAGAAAAACCTTAAAATCTCAAAAATTGCCAAAATGGAAAGGTTTTGAGGCAAAAATATAAAATAATGTATTTCTCCCGAAAAACCAAAAAATGCGAATTGGGATATTTATGATAAGTATTTATGATATTGGTACCTATTATTTCTCAAAATTTCACAGAAAAAGAAGGTGGGGTTTTTGAGAAAATTTTTTAAATCGTTTTATCGAAAAATCGAAATAACTTTACCATTTGTTATTATTTTTTAATTTTCTTTGTGGAGTTCGAAAGAGTGAGAAAAATGTGACAAACTGGAATAAGATAAACCTTAATATCTAAAAAATTGCAAAAATAGCAAGGTTTTTAAAGTAAAATTTGCAAAAAACTAATTTTTCTCTTAAAATTAATAAATATTCGTAAAAAATGTAAATATTTCACTATGTTAATTCAAAAAAATACATGTCCCCTTATTTTTCATATACAAAAACATATTTCATTGACAAGCCAATTCCGAACAGGACACCCCGCGGCTTGCATGATTCTAAATGAATTCGGTCAAAAAGTACTTAAAACTGAAAACAAGTGTGAAAAAGGCATGTAAATTATCTGCTAATCACTATCAGATTAGAGAGTAAATAAGAAAATTTTAATGTTATAACTTTAATTAATTGGAAAGGCGGTTGTAATTGGTATAAATAGTTGTTTGAATGAAGAATTGATATAAAAGGAGCGTGCGTGGAGAGCACTGATAATAGTGCGAGCGGAAAACTCATTAAATGACGTGTAGTAGAGCTCCAGGAGGGGAATATAGAGGCTGACAGGAGGTCGTTGTTCGCTGACGTTAGTGGGACACTTTCGGCTCTACCGACACTCCTACCTCACTAATAGTACGCAGGTTACATTTCTCACATATAGTCGCACACACAGATGAAATACTTGCGAGATCAGCAAACTCTCGCCAACCATAAAACCTCGTAACGATGACGTTCGGTTGTGAACACTGTGCTGCTGTATACTTGTACCACAGTGGGGAATTCTCGATGATACTTTCATTTTTCAAACGAACTCTTCACGCTTTGATCCGCTCCAGTGAAATTAAGCTATTCATGCAAGTGTGAGCCTTTAAACAATCCTTTTTATGGGCCTCAAAGATTGAATAGGCTTCGAGAAGAGATGAGAGCAATTTGTTGATATTTCTTAACTAGAGAGATTTTGTAATGGAAAATGATTGTTATTTAGTAACGAATACGATATTGGAGATAGTATTTTATAATTATGACTATAATAGGTTATTGCCACAGGGTATACTATTTTTATTTACCTTCTTTATTATTTTAGCGAGTATACAAAGGAAACAAAACTTTATTAAGGGGGTATTCTAGTGTGACAGGTACTTTTTTGTATCATTTTTTCGGATTTCTTTTAAGAAAGTAGAAAAGCAATAAGAACGATGATTTTGTGCCTTTGGGGTCTAGGATATTGATTATGATGTTAAATCAAATCTTTCTCGGTTGTATCGAAAATCATCGTTTTTAGTTCAAAGGAGGATCGCAATAACGTCAAAAATGTAGAAAATCAATATTAGTGTCAAAACTTTTTCTCTATATGGGTCATTACCAAAAAGTTGACTACTTTAAGTCCCTATCATTTTTCACATATCCTGTGATGAATTAATTTTTTCTAAATATATCTGAGCAAAGTACTCACATCAGGGCACAATTTAGGAAAGTTTCAAAATTTAGACGACTTCGTTTAGAAATTATTAATAAACATGTTTGAAAAATATCAGGTTTCGCGACATTTCAAACTACAAATTTAAAATAGAAAATTGCTAAATAATATCAAAAATATTTTCTTTAATAATTTGGGCTTATGAAAATCGATTGAAATTAGTTGAAAAAAATGATTGTGGAGTGATAAGTTGAATATTTAACAGTTAAAGATGCGAAAAATCGCTTCTAAGTCTGTCCTCTAGTTTTGTGTCAGGTTTTACGATTTTGCTATTTTAAGATAATACTCGAAGATCGTGATTCAAAATTTTATTAAACGAGAGAATATATTGAAGATGTGTAGTCAATATCAAATAAATCGCGCAATCACAGATATTTCCCACATTTTTAATAATTTTTACCTGTTTTTGGAATATTTATATTTTGTTTTTTCATACACTTTTGGGTTGGTCGTGTTTAAAAAAGAACATATTTTAGGCGGCGTGGAATAATTATTTTTTCGGAAATTTCGTGATCAAATATGGTCAACTTTTTGACAATCACCCATATAAGCATACATTTAAATTAACAAAATATTTTTTTTATAAAAATAAAGAAAATGGCGGCGCTACAGTCCATTAAAGTTGAATCCTCAAAAAAAATATATATCTTGACGGTGAGCATAGTCCAGGCTCACCAAGGAATCTGAAAGCAAAACTTCGAAAAGATTCTTTAAATATATGTTTATAGCTATAGTAAGAACTAGACTTAAATAAAAATATCCAAAATTTTCAAAGTGGCGGATATTTGAAGAAAACTTAAATTTTTTTCATTTTTTTCGATTAATGGGCCATAACTTTTTTAAAAATTAATATTTAAGCGCAATTGTAGTTGGGACGATAGGCACACGTTTTCTAAACATGTGTGCAAAGCAAAGACCTAATTGATTAATTAGTTTTTCAGATATTGTGCTCACCGACTTTTTTTGAGGCCTCAATTTTAACGGACTGTAGCGCCGCCATTTTCTTTATTTTTATAAAAAAAATTAGTTTGTTAATTTAAATATATGCTACTATAGAGAAAAAGTTTTGATAATAATATTGCTTTTCTACTTTCTTAAAAAAAAAATCCGAAAAAATAATACAAAAATGTACCTATCTCACTAGAATACCCCCTTGAATAAATAATTTATTATATATATTTTCATTATCAAAAAATAGTTTAATTAAAATATTAATTTTTGAGATTAATGACGTAACTTTATTGGTTTATTTTTTCGAAAGCTTAAAAATTTTAATTTAATTTTAATTTACAAAATTAATGTTTTATTTAAACTAGAAGGCTGTTGATAAATATAATTATATTTATTATATATATATATATATATATATATATATATATATATAATCGCTTATATTTATGCTGATGTTACTTTTGGCTTTAGGAACGTTTGGTTCAATTAAAAATTCCTTGA
>JBAGKK010404080.1:0-18193 GCA_037177015.1 Euceroptres primus
AGTGTTATTATTGCTAATAATTGAGTTGTTAGGTACCCTCTCTCCTAAAAGTCGTATCTATCGGGTCGACTTCGACCGCTCGCCCTGAAAAATCTCACTTCTCAGAGTAAGCCCCCTTTCTTCGGCGCACGTCACAAATCGAGTCAAAAATTTCTTTTACAGTAAATGGATGGACATCAGTGGCCAATGAATCTTATTACGGCATAACTGCACATTTCATTGATAAATCTTGGAAGTTACATTAATTAATCCTGGATTTTGTACCTTCCAACGGGGAACATACTGGTCGTGACATCACAAAGATTTTTATCAATTCGTTAAAAGAGTTCGACCTGCTGAACAGAATCCAGTGAATCACTGTAGATAACGCTTCAACAAATACAACTTTTTTGACTGAGCTGGAATGTTTATTGAAGACATCATTGGATCACTCTACGTTTAGCGCTATTGATCAGCATTTTCGGTGTTTTGCACACATTTTCAATTTAGGCGTGTAAGATTTATTGCTGCTACTTGACTGGGAACATAATGAAGAAGACCTTGAAAATGTTGAAGATGGCGAAGAGACAAAAACTTCCTTGATTACTGAGGAGGCAGAAGCAGAAGATGATTTAACTGATGCTGAAGATATTGACAGTGAAACTGAAAATGAATCGAACAACATGTCTCTGAAAGCTCTGCCAAAATTGAGAGTATTGTTAAAAAAAATTAAGTATTTGGAACAATTGAAACGTAAAATGAAGAGCTGCTGTCATGTAAGTAATACCGCAATGTCTGCAAAAATTTCTGACGTGTCGACTCGTTGGCACTCAACGTTCGATTTGATACTCTTGGCGGTGAACATTATGTAACATTGCCTAATGTTATTATTGGATTCAATATGCTTTTGGATAAGTTGGAGCGAATAATAATAAATTTACAGAATGAAACAGATAGAAACGTCATGGACGTCATTATAGACCGCGCAGTACAAGCGTCAATAGATAAATTGATGAAACATTATTCAAAAATAAATTGGATTTACTGCGTTGAACTAATTTTGGATCACAGGCACAAAACTGAAGCATTTAATTTAACTTCCTGGGGAAAGCAAATGCAATCAACAACGATTCAGAAATTCGAAGAAATTTATAAAAATAAATATTACAAACCCAATCTTTAAGAAGGAAACACGATTTCGGGTGAAAATAACGAAGTGGAAACCAATGACGATGAAGATGTACTAGATTTGCAATCGCTTTTCAAATTAGACAGATCCTCATCATCATCTACGCTCCTTCCAAATGAAGAAAATTGGCGTCAAGAGATTCATGATTATTTATCGGGAACACGTGCAACTTTCAATCAAGACATTTTAAAATGGAGTGATCACGAAAAAGTTTATCCAAATTTGTCTCGTATGGCAAAAGATTTCCTTGCTACTCCAGTGACATCGGTTCCTGTGGAAAGATTTTTTTCCAGGGCGTCTTTAACGATTCGCAAGCATAGAAACAGATTATCTTCTAAATTAGCTTGACAACTGCTGTGCCTTAATTCATAAAAACTTGTACTCTAGCGCAAAAAATGCATCCACGGATCAATAATAAAGATAATTTTTTATAAATAGTTAATTTATGACTTTCGACACTTATGAAAGCATTCTATTTGAATTTTTAAAATAGTAGTAATCTAAAACAAATCCAGACAAGGTGGATCCAGAGCTGTTTTTCCTTTCTTCGACCGTTTTTAATTATTTTTTTTTAATTATTAACTAAATTTAATTATAAACTTAAAATATGTTTTTAACATATTTTATCACCTTATGATTTGAAATATTGACCATAAGACTGAATATTTTTACTGCAACAATTATTGAGAATTTTTTAAATATTTTGTCAATCTCTAATATAAAATAGATACACCATTTTTCCATCAGAACATTGATAGAACAAAGTTATTTCTTTTAACCTCAACATGCTTATGTAAAAATATTGGAATTTCATTTTCATTTCAATGAAATTTCATTTCATTTCGATAATGAAATATCTGAATATCTAAATATCTAATCTAAATTTAATTTAGATTAATTTAGATATTAAAAGATTTTTTGTAACTTTCTGAGTAATGTAATTTCTTTGCAAAACAAACATTTTATTTTATTGTTTTATATATAAAATTTTTTAATTTGTAGTACAAAACTCAATTACGGATTATAAATTTGAAAATACAATGTTTTTAAAGTTATGATAAGTTAAGTACATTTCATTATTTTAAAACAGGAAGAAAGTATAATCCACTGGTTTTCTTCATACAGTAAATAGTAAAAGAATGGCTCTTGCAGAGCTGCACTAGGAATTGGACAGGTTGGTGGCTAGCGCACATCTGTTCTTCAAAATCTGAGACGGCGAGCCGAGGTCTCGGTTTCCGAGGCAATAACGAGGCGAGACGCAGCGAGTAAAATGTTTCCGAACCCGAAACCTCGACTATGGATACCCGAATCACAACGAGTCATTATCCGCTTTCCCTCGCCTCAACGGCATCACTAATTGCGATTTAGTTTTGAAAATTGGCATTATGTTCCTGGATTCTACTTTAGCCCTGATAAAGTCAACCCTTTGTTTTTTCGGTCACTGATGCGCTTGCATCAGTGTCTAGCTTAACTGTCCTTTCGATTGCTTGTGCGTGATATGGAAAATTGTTTAAATTAATTGATGGTTTACCTTGCAGATCAATCAACCAGCTCGTCTGGTGTTAAGTATGCCTGAATAGGAGACTCTGTGACTTCTACTAGTCACAGAGACTATGATTGTACGAGGCTATGAGCCTCGTATAATTTACGAGCAAAAGTAGATAAGCCCATACAAAAGAATGCCTTTTTCGGACACACAGAAAACATTCTTTTGACGATGATTATTGATGAAAGACTGAATGTGCAACAGGAGTCTCGAAACCTCATTCTTCAAGTCAGAGAAACAGCAAAGACGCAGACAGTTGTAAAGACAGTGCATCCTATACAACGCAAGCGAAAAAGGCCAAAGAAGGAAAAACCTAAACCGGATTTGCAGTTTTTTTGTGGTGCCTAAATTAAACTTTCAGGCCACAGATTATACGAGTCTCATGGACTGGGTAAAGTAGAAGTCTTAGAGCCTCCTATCCTGGCACACCTAACACCAGATGAGCTGCAACTTATGGTTGATCAGCAAGGTGCATCATCAGTTGATTTAAACAAGTTTCCATATCACACACGGGCACTCGAAAAGACAATCCAGCTAGTCACTGAAGTCAGCGCATCAGTGATCGAAAAACAAAGGTATAGCTTTATCAGGGCTAAAGTAGGATCCAGGAAAATTACGCCAATTTTCAAAACTAAGTCGCAATTTAAACTCTCTTAGATCTAGAAATAGAAGCAGATTATACACACATGTGGTTGGATAGATGTGTGTAGGGTAGGACTCTCAATACGGCAACCTCCACTTTGTCCTATTAATAAGAAATAAATCAATTAACATTCTCAAATGTTAAATACAGACCAAAAATTAACAATTTTGTTTTTTTAGAGGGCGAAAATCTTCTTTTATATTTTTGAGGGTTCCATTAATAAGTAAGGTTAAAAATGCAGGCCCATTTTTGAAAAAGGTTTTAACCTTTTTACAAATTTTTTCGATTTTTCTTGAGAAGGGTTAGTTAAATCGAAAAAACTCATTGGGCATGAAAGATGTATTTAACATCACCAATAATATGTGTAGAACAATTTCTCAGTACAACCCATATTTGTAGAGTAAATTGAAAAAACCGTGTTTTTTGACTATTTGACCCTTATTTTTGCTTTAGGGCAAGAAAACATTTTGGATTGCAGTGAAACTTCACACATTTCTTTTTTAGGCAAAAAAGAAAAAAATTGCACCCCAAGCATTTCCATTTATTTTCTTGGTTTTCAATCAAGATTTAAGAAATCGGCTGGTAGAGTTATGTATAAATTTTTTTTTCAAAATCATTCTTTCCCGAAGTTACTAAAGATATTTTGAAGATTTTTATTTTAAATAAAAGGTCTTTTTAAGCGCTAACAAAAAATGTGTATGAATTAATTTGGGCAGCTCTAAAAAGGAAAAACAAATAAGGACAACAAACATGCTTAGAAAACATCAATGTTTTTATGACTTAGACGCGCGCGATTCGAAAAGATTTTTTCATTTTCAGATTCTACCGAGGAAACTGCATAAGAAACTGACAATGAAACTTTAAGGGCATGTATCAAGGTGACCACGTGACTAATTGTCGATGACTTCTTTTATCTCGGATATTTCCTAAAATAATAAAAATATTGAACTAAAATTTGGGGATATGATAAAGGGCACTGGGAAGGCACCTACCTCTGGTGCAGTACAGCTTTTTTAATAAAAAAATAATTCTTCATAATTGTCATAATTAATTTTAAAAAACCTGTATCTCACCAGAGGGATATGCTTTCCATTGCCCTTTATCATATCCCCAAATTTGAGCCCAATATTTTTATTATTTCAGGAAATACCCGAGTTAAAAGAAATTATCGACAATTAGTCACGTGGTCACCTTGATACATGCCCTTAATTATCAGTGCGAAAAGTGGTGAAAACTTCGAGTTTTAACTTTTCAGATATGAAAATTACTCTCTTAGCTGCATTTTGGTTGGTATTTTTCAAATTTAAATCGAAATTTTAACTAAGCGTATATATAACTTTTAGATATTTATTATAAAGAACATGAATAAATAAAAATAAAAATAAAAATCGTTGAAGGATTTTATTAAAGAGCCAAATCACACGATAACCGAACTTACATAAAGAAATTTATTTTCGAGGCATCTTGATGTTTACATCGTACATATCAAAAAAATGTAAGTAGCTCGCTCATGCGACCGAAATAGGCACGAAGTTATGTCTCTCTCTCTCTCTCTCTCTCACTCGCATGGGCGAGTTACTTACATTGTTTTTATATGTACGGTGAAAACGCCAAAGTACCTCGAAAATACATTTTTTTATGTAAGTTCGGCTACGGTGTAGTTTGGCTCTAAGTTGAATTTTATGTGAGAATAGGAAATGCTTCTAATTTGGAAAATCAATAATAAATTATTCCAATTGCTATTATTAGAATCATTTATTGTTGATTTTCCAATCTTAAAAGTATTTCCTAATCTCACATAAAATTAACTTTAAAAAAAATCCTTCAACGTATGTCTATTTATTTACTTATGTCTTTTATATAACATATATTCAAAAAATGTGTTCGCTCGAGAAAATAAAAAATAAGTGCTCCTAATTGAAGCAATTAGAATAATTTATTGTTGATTTTCCAATAGTAGAAGCATTTTTTTTACTCACTTAAAATTAAATTTAGGAAAAATCCTTCAACGAATGTATATTTACTTATTCATGTTCTATATAATATAGTATATCTAAAAATTGTACATGCCTTTAGTTTAAATTTCGATTTAAATTTAAAAAATACCAGTCAAAATGCAGATAAGAGAGTAATTTTCATAACAGTGAAAATCGAGATTTTCACTGTTTTCTATTGTAGTCAAAATCTTCGAAACCAGTAGTTCTATTTTAATCAACAAGTGATAAATGTGAGGCTTGTTTTATATAGATTAAGCTCACAAACTTTCAACAACTTCCGATCATTTTGCTTTAAATGGTAGCAAATTGAAACACAAGGATCGCGTCCTAATCGAAACTCAAGAGAGTGTGAAAAAGAAACTGGGCTGAACTCTAGGCAAGTCTAGTAGTCAGTCTCATACACGCCAAATATTGCTCTATACTTCATATGAAACCGACTACTAGACTGCACAATGGTTCGTTCCCCGGGAGCCTACCAACCTACCCTTATTGCTTGGCCTACCCTTATAATACTTGCGTATGGATTATTTCTTAATTTCGCGTCATGTACTTGTACTTGTTTTCAACTAAGAAAATTCATTGGATCGCATTGGTATGTATCATGAAATTATGTATTAACTTCATAATTCATATTGACATATATAACTCAATTACTCACTCTAATATGCGAAAACGGCTTTTAATAATAAGTTTGAAATTTTCCCGACTCATTGTTGCCCGCTCTCCCCTATTTTGTGTGTGTGGGGCGTTCCATGTCAACCGGGACAGTGCTCTGTCCAAAATTCCTTGCAAGCAATGAACACTTTTGAAGGCTTAAAATCTTCGCGTGGATTTGTACTTTTAAATGCAACGTGGACTTTGGAAAAATTCAACATGGCGGCTCCAATATGATGCCTGCAATCGACAAAAATCATGGATGATTAAATAATATCATCCATCAAAATGAGACAATTACTCAAAACGGGATGAATGTGACAACATAGGAGTTTTCGAGGTCGCTGGTTACGAATATTTAGTCAGAATACAAAAATTCCAAATGGCGGATGTACGTCAACAATCAACTTTTAAGTAATTTAAATTCCTTCAAGGGGGTCATCCCCATTTTATAAAATTCCTAGAATATGTAGGTAAAATGATTTTTCTATAATTCGCTAGTTTTTTTACCTGTTTTTGGTGTAAAAAGTGACCGATTTTTGGTCGATGACGTAGCGGATGCGCAGTGCCGACTTTTCCGGGCAACAGTGAAAAAAGTGGACGGAGCAGTGAAAAAAGTAAATGGACGCAGTGAAAAAAGTGAGGCACAGTGAAAAAAGTAAATAAAGTGCAAACTTCTGCGACTTCGGGTGTGTTCGTGCTGCTTTGGGTGTGCTCGTGCATCGTGCGCAGAGCCATCTTCATTCTATTTTCCGACGCTCGTCCCTGACCTAAATCAATTTCCAAAAAGTTTTTGATTGTCCATGGTTTCATCGATTCTATGGATAATGACGAAATTGATGTAAATATGTCCGAAGAATTTCTGGAGTGCACCCCTCCCGAAGTTTTAAAGATGGCAAGAGAAGCCATCCGTCTTACCAGCTTATTGTTACGGCCATATTATTGCCATGGTTTTGATAATTGTCATTGTTATTGTTGTGTCAATCGACAAAAAATCGCCTTATTTTTACACAAAAAACAGGTAAACAAAAACTAGCACTTTTTAAACAAATTATAGAAAAAGTTTCGTGTCCCACACATTGAAAAAGCGACGATTTAAAACTCGTGTGATAGCCACCCTCGCTCCGCTCGCGTGGCGAACTTCACACTCGTTTTAAATCTTTCGCTTTTTCAACTTGTAGCACAATATACTATTTTCGATATTCGAAGTCGTTGGAAAGTTACAGACGTAGAACGGAGCAGATGTTTGGAGCGTGCGGTCGAGCGTACTTGAACTTTTAAACGCGTTTTTCCCAGAGCTGCATTTTTCAAACTGGCCGATACGATATCTCAAAAACTACTGAACCGATTTCGATCAAATTTTTATGGTATATTCAGCACATTTATAGTTCTCTTCGGAACTAGAACAATTCTGATATTTATCATAATTTTTTTTGGAGCTAAAAAAGTTGAAAAACATGACGAAAATCGTAACTTCATTTTCAAAACCGTGCCAAAAATTCAATTTTCAGTATTTTCACTTTATTTTAGTTCCGACGATAGCCACAGGTCTACAAATTAAAATGCTGTTTGATTTTTTGATTTCAGATGAGCAGAATAATCGGAATCATGTTGACCGTCGACCAACTTTTTTTTCGCACGTGTCTCTTTTGAGATATATAGAGTCTATCTAACTCCATATTTTAACTTTAAAAAATTCAGAGTGATTCTTAAAATGTTAATAAATGTGTGGTAAAAATTCCAAGATACTGTGTTTTCGTGGCTTGTCAAAAAAAATTCCTAAAAAAAGCAGCCGTCACATGGGCCCCTTAATGGGCCGAAAAATGATGACTCAGGCGTTTTCGACGTCGCTGATTACGAATTTGTAGTCAGAATATCAAAATTCAAAATGGCAAACAATAGTGCGTGAGTAGAGTGTTTTATTTCTTCACCAGATCTGTAATAGAATATTACAAGATGAACTGTGTATTGGTCATCCTGTAATATTCTATTACAGATCTGGTGAAGAAATAAAGGACTGTACTCTCGTACTGTTGTCCGATTGTACGACTCATGATACTGCTGCAGTTGACGTTTTGCAAACAACTCTGATACCAGAAATTAAGAAGGTCCAAAAGTTATCCAAAAGTAACAAATATTATTTATGTATAAGATGGTATTGGTACTACCTTGAAAAGGGAAGCCACATGTGCTACTCTTCAAGCTAAATCAACGGATGAGGCAATATTGACATCATAAGATCTTCATAATTGGGCAAAGAACAAATTTAAGAACATAAAAATCTTCCATTACACCAAAGAAATGCATTGCAGAACTCAAAAGAAACTTACCAAGCGATTTTACCTGACTCGAAACGTTACTAAAATACAAAGCGTACATTCATTTATTCCTGTCCAAGATAAACAATCGGAAGTAAAACGGTAATCTGGCACTGATCTTCCAATTGTTCTAAACTAGACAAATATTTTTTTCTGACTTTGAACACAATCGATGAAACTCTTCCTGATTCCGCTGACTTCGCCGATTACAACCGTCATATTGGGCCCGTCGTTTTGAATATTGATATTCTGACTGCAGATTCGCAATTAGCGACCCCTAAAAACTCCGAGGAATCATTTTTAGGTCGATTAAAGGATTAAAGGCGGCATATTGGAGCCGCCGTATTGAATTTTTCCAAAGATCACGTTGCATTTAAAAGTACAAATCCATTCGAAGATTTTAAGCCCTCAATCGTATTCATTGCTTGCTAGGAATTTTGGACAGAGCACTGTCCCGGTTAACGTGGAACGTCCCATATATATATGCGTGTGTGTGTGTGTGTTCGTTTAAACGGTACGGTAAAGTGCGGAAATAGTGTAAGTAAAACTTTTGCACACTGCTAGCGATGCGCAAAAGTTTTCACTTACACATGTTGGTAAAAGCTTCCTTAATTCAATTAAATAACTTTTATATTACTCTAAATAGCAATAAGGTTAAACAGAGGAGTATACAAGTTTTACGTAACAAGATGCGCAAGAACAATCAACCTTGTCTTTTCTTCCAAAAATTTGGATATTGTGCTAATCAAGCAAAGGGGATGTGTCACAAAGTTCATGATCAGAAGCAAGTTGCTCTTTGTAGAAAGTAAGTGCTTTTTGATATTGTAATTTTTCTAAGGGCCGTTAAAAAATTACGTAAAGCTTTTACAAAAAGTAAAAAAAAAATGTTAATTTAAGTTCCTCAATATTCTACAAGTTAAAATATTTTGACCCCCTTCCCTGATCCGCCTTTAATCCAGAAAAGTCTTGCGTAATTTTTTATTTCTCCTTATTTATATTTTTATTACCCTTGAAACACTGTAGATGAAGCCTGGACAAGCCTGTCGAAGACCATTTGGGATTTTAATTTTAATTTTTTTCAAAGGACAGTTTCCGCCAGTAAGTCCTAAAACTGATGATCTCTGTAATAACTGGAGCGCGGATGGGACAGACCAAATTGTGACGATTTGAAGGCAGTGGAAGCAAAGACAATTTTGGGACCTCCTCAAAGAATATCTAATAATATGGAATTTCTTTGAATTTTTTGAGTAGATTTCAATTCTGTTGAATTATTTAAGTTCTCTAAAGTTCTTATCGATTCTTTTAAAGTCTTTTGAATTTCCTTCAATTCCTCTGAACTCTTTTGAGTTTCTTTGAATTCTTCAGAATTCTTTTAAGCTTACCTGAAACATTAATAAAATTCTTCAATTCTTTTAAATTCCCTTAAATTCCTTTGAATTATTTGAATTCTTTAGAATTCAGCGGAATTCTGTTACATTCCTTTAAATTCTTTTTAATTATTTTAAATTTTTTTGAATTTAGATCAATTTATCTCAAGTTGGATGAATTCAGTTCGTTGGAATTCACTTGAACTCTTTTGGATTCTTTTAAATTCAATTGAAATTTTTTACATTCATCTTCATATAATTTTACTATTCGTTCTGCGAACATTGACCTCTCCGCGGTAAAGACATGCCTAACCCTACTTGTGATGTAAGATATTTTATTCCAAACCACCACGTTATGAGCCTATAGAGCCCCTAGAAAAGTGAGCGGATTGTATTGTTTTAGATGAAAACATACGATTGACATGGGAGTCAGCTGTTTGGGTTGTGATTGGTAATCTCGTATGACGCGAAATTTTCAAACTGGTTCGGTGCGAGGTAGATGTTTGTATATACATATATATATATATATATCTACAGTAAGTTAATTAAATACATTGTGCGTTATTCAGTGGCCATTTGTGGAACTAATAAACAGTCAGTGCGGCAGCATTTCGAACTAATAAACAGTCAGTAGCTGATGCTGTTTAGTAAAGGGGTATCTAACTCTCACTTTTCTAGGAGCGTTATAGGCTCACAACATGGTGGTTTTGAATAAAAAAAATAGAGTTGAATTTTTTCTTTTTCTATTGTTTACCTAATTTTGTCATATCTTGTTGATATGTTTCTCGTTTCTTATTGTAAAATTATAGTGACCTTATATTATTGATTTTATACTTAAATTTTAAACATCGTCTACTTGTTTGTGTCGGCTCATTTGTAACGACAAAGAGTATAATTGAGATGGTTTTCCATTGTTTATTTTTTTGGACGTAATTGATTTTAATTGATACAAAGCTTAATGATAATACAGTTTCCTGATTTAATTTGCAGAAGTAGAAAAGGTTACATCACCATTAATCAGTACATTCTTCGCTTGCGACATTGATCGTAATCAATACAGATTTCGTCGATAATACAGTTTCCTAAGTTACGTTGACTTAAAAATATTGTTATACTTGAGTTTTAGGTTTTCCAAAAACTATTCATTGTGTTCTATACCTAATATTTGTTCATCATCCCAATTTATTTCATGATTTTCGTGTCATGTGTTTTGTCATCACTTTATAATCCCCCTCATCAGTTTTCTCGAAGTTTTTCTTGTGTTCCTCTTTTTTTTGTACCTAATAGTCCGTCTGATTGTCCTACATAACATTTATCAGTATTTGCATTTAAATTTACGTACCACATCTCTTTTTTCAATATTTTGTAATTTATCTTTTTAAAGTTTTATGAAGGATGTCCTAATTTTTGAGGTATTCTATAAACTTGTGTTGTATATAAACGTTTTAGTTTCTTTTCTATTGTTTTCGTTGATCCCGGTATAAAATGTAACAAACGTTCTAGGCAACTTCAAAAATTCCCGAGTCGAAAACGAAGTGAAATAAGTTTTATGAATGCATTTCATAAAACCCATATTCAAGTTTCTCTATGTAGCCACAAGTTAAGGCCTTTCAAAACTGTTTAAAAAACAATATTCAATTATGCTCTCTTATTATAAATTACACCCGTATGTTTTTCGGAGGTTTCTGTATGCCTGTATTAGCATTTTGTAAGTGTCTAAATACATAAGAAAGAATGTCATAATGTAAGAATGGACATACATAATAAGAACAGGAATACACATATGCATATGTGTAGGTTATGTACGAATATATACGTCGCATGGTAAGAAGGAATGAGAGAACATGTATGTGGTATGAGAGAAAGAAAGACAGAACGGAGTGTAGACTGTTTGATAGAAATTGATACAATTTGATAAAAATAATATTTATTGATGAATATTAATGATACAATGATGAAATCTGACATCCGCATCACTCTGCCGCACCCCCGATCGCCTGCTGCCGCATGCTAAAGATGTGTGTAGAGTGTGTGTAAAGTTCTCCGCGCTATAGGTACCAACACTTTGATGGCCTATGCTCCATACCATCCCCTCCCCCTCCGCTCCATCCCTCGCCACAAGTCGACTATGCTTTCTTTGACAGCTGACGTTGAACGTTCAAAACAACACAAGTTGAGTATTAAATATTCATCTTTTTCAAGTCATAAGGCTAGAGTAAACCGAATTTACGTATTTTATCTAAGTACTGTAGCATAAATTCTAAATTGTTTTAGAATAATAAAATAAGGTATCTAGGAGTTATTAATTAATAACTCCAAAATATTAAACGGAGCTTTGATTCCATGAAATTAAGAATCGAGCAGGAATAGTCAGGCAACATTCTTGTCAGCAAAAATTCACTTAGAAATAGTGTATGGCAACTCCTCACAATTCACTACCTCCTACTCCTATCACCTATGTCCAATTCTAAAGAGTTAGATTTCGCAAATCGGGATAGTCGATTTCTATAAGAGCGTTGAAGCACGCCATGAGATCTGTAAAGTTTTCTATCCGGGGGCACTTCTAAATAGTCTATTAGGCGGACGTAAAATAATAATTTTTCCATCCGGTGGGAGCTAATCGGAAAGTTGAGGGTAAGGAAACATATGGTAAGAAGCACAATATGTATCGTTCCGTAATTTTCATTTTCAAACAACAGATGGTAATTCAGGATAAGCCAGTTCATAAATTTGTATTGTTCAAATCTTTGGTTGTTCAATAAAAACTCATTCAATTTGGTATTTTTGGGCCTAAAAACATTTGTTTCTTTTCTCCTTTTCAACCCATGTTTCAAAATTATTAGAGTTGAAAATAAAAGTAAAGTGGCAGGTGATAGCGCACTGACAAGGAGAGGGTAGTCGATCTTATTAATAAAAGCAAGTCCCTTTTAGGAATTGGCAGCTTGGTAGGCTCCAAAGCGAATCAAAATTAATTATTTAAATTAATATAGTTCGTTCGTGACATAAAGGGTAATGTAAAATAATTATTGATAGATAATAATTTTCCACGTTTATTATTTTTTGATCTATATGTTTCATTGTTATGATTTGATGTTTCTTTCAAATGTAAAATTCTTTGTTTAATACGTTGTTAATCAAGGATTCTGGGTAATTATTTTTTATGAGCTGTTCCTCGATAACTTGTAAATTTTCTTCATGTAATTTTCGAAGTGATAATTTTATAGCTATGCCAACTAAACTATTAACCATACCTGCTTTATGAAACCATTTATCAGAAGTCAAAAAATTTAAACATATACCTGAATAAGTTGGTTTCCTGTACCAATTACTGATCAATTTATTCTTTTCATCCCTTATTACTAATAAATCCAAAAAGTGTAAACAATTATTATTTTCTTCTTCATATGTAAATTGCAAATGTTTATGATAAGAGTTAAAAACGTCAAGTGTATATTCAATTTTATCTTTTAGAACGCAAAACGAAGTGTCATCGACGAATCTGAAATAAAATAGGACATCAAATCCTAATTGATTCAAACAAGCTTCCTCTAAATCTTTCATTATAATATACGCAAGTAATGAAGAAATGGGTGACCCTATGGGTGTTCCCGAAATTTGTTCGTAAAAATTTTTGTCAAATCTAAAGTAATTTGAACATAAAAGGAAATCCAGACCATGGATAAAATCTTCAATTGGTAACTTAGTACATATTTCAATTTTCATCCATCCCTTATTAACTGCCTGTATTACAAGAGTTTGAGGTATTTTTGGCAATATCGATATTACATCTAGTGATAATATGATAAATTCGTCGGGAATTTTAGTTTTATCAATTTTGTCTTTGAACATCCAACTATCTTTTATGTGGTATTGTGGTTCATCTCAACTCATATACTTCTGAAATAGCTTGCTAATTCTTCATCTGGACTATTACAACACGAAATAACTATTCTTAATGGGTTAGTTGGTTTATGAATTTTAACTAATCCGTAGCAACTTGGTATTACTTTTTCATCTGTTGTGATCTTATATTTTTTTATATTACCAAGGTAACCGTTTTTCTCCATGTATCTAATAATTTAATAGTGCTTTCTCTTAACAGTTTTGTCGGACTATCAATCTTTAGGTAAACATTTTTGTCACCTGGAACCTCTTTCACTTTTTGATTGTAAGAGTTGTTTTTTTCATTTCTACTGTGACTCCACCTTTGCTGCTTTAGTAAATAAAATATTTGGATGTTCTTCTAGAAATTTACTAGTACATTTTATGTTTTTGGCTATTTTTATATCTTCAGCAGTAATTTTTTTGGTTTTTTTAAAAGTTTATCTGCTATTTCAACTACACCTTTACGAAAATCTTGTCTTTTTTGTATATGAAATTGTCTAAGTTAGATTCAGCATCTTTTTCAATTTCCAACATTTTATATATTTTCTGCTCATAAAATTTGATGTTCCAAAGTTTTCTCCTAATCTTACTACATTCATTCTTTTCTCTCCATATCTCTCTAAAAGTTGATCGAATTATGTTTAAATATTGGACAAGGAATTTCCAAAAGATTGAGACTGTTATACTAAAGATTAATTGAAAAAATGTGGAGAATGCTATGTGGGGTAAAAGTGCAGAAGATGAAAGAGAGCAGGCAAAATTGAAAAATTTCATTGCTCTCTTTTACCGTTAATAATTCTGCGACACTTGACTATTTGTAAAATTTAATTTAGTGATTTCGAAACTCGAAACATGCACACGCAATTAATACTTTAATAATTTTTTTAAACTGTTTCTAGCAATCGCCACAGGGCATTGAAAATTTCATATTTTATATACCGAAAAATTTGTACAAAATACGTCAAATTCGATGAAGCTGTTTTCAGTAATGATTGCGACTAATCAAAATATGAGTTTAGATGAAACACAATCCCATATAAAAGACAGTTGGATGTTAAAAGATTAAATTGATAAAACTAAAATTCCCGACGAATTTATCATATTATCACTAGATGTAATATCGATATTGCCAAAAATACCTCAAACTCTTGTAATACAGGCAGTTAATAAGGGATGGATGAAAATTGAAATATGTATTAAGTTACCAATTGAAGATTTTATCCATGGTCTGGATTTCCTTTTATGTTCAAATTATTTTAGATTTGACCAAAATTTTCACAAACTTCGGTAACACCTATATGGTGACCAGTTTCTTCATTACTTGCGGATATTGTAACGAAAGATTTATAGTAAACTTGTTTGAATCAATTAGGATCTCACAAAAATAAACTCCAGAAAAAACTGGAGTAAAAAAAGTGCCGTCAAATAAGGAACAATCTTTGAAAAACATTCCTTACAAAATTTTCTTTTTTTTTTCTTTCTTTATTATACTCTATCCCTTTTACGGGTTTGAGAGTTATTACAAAACCAATACATTTTTATGTACATAATCCTTACATAATACCTTACCAGCTACTTTTTACAATAATTTGTTTTAACTCTACGCTTGCAATCGTGATCCTGGGCTTCCGTCTCCTCTTTCCATTGTCTTTCCAAATTCAAATATCCGCGACTCTACTTTCTTGTTTTCCTTTTCTAGGAATTTTTCGAACCCTGTGGACCCTGCTTTCTCTTTCTCTCGACTCTTCCAGCTTTTTCATCCATCCCTCCCCTTGACCATTTCCATTCAGAATCCATTTTACTCTCTCTTCCAGACTCTCCCCTCCCCCATCGTCTCCTGTACACCTCTCTAGAACATATGCCCACGATTCCTGCTCATATCTACACACTCTATACAATTTCTCCTCTGCATTGATCCAAAATTTACACTCTTTTACACCTCCCATTTTAAATCTCATCACTCTATTCCATTCGCTCTCTTTTTTAAACTTCTTTAGATAATCTGGTTCCCCCTTCCTTTTAACCATCCTATACCAGCTATTGTACTTAGACTCCATAATTTTTTTCCACCTTACCTCCCCTTGTCTCTTCGACAAACCCTCCTCTATTCTTTGCCAATTTCTATCCCCCATCTGCATACCACATTCGCTTCTCATTTCGTCTTTTTTTCTCCCATCTCCACGTTTCCCTGTTACTCCTCCGCTCTTTAATCAAGATTTCTCTAAGACACGCTTATGCGATCTTGCTTCCCGCCTCTCTTCTTAGTTTCTTTTTGAAATGAAATTCTCTTTTCCTTTGCCTAACCTCCATCTTCTCCCGTCCTATTTCTTTCCTCAACATATACCCTGGGCAGCTCCAACTCACTCCCATTACCCATCTCAAGAATCTTTCATCCTCCAGTCGTTCTTGAATCTCCTCTTCCCTATTGCCCACACTTGACCCATTACTTTACTCGTTTCAACCTCTTTTTCACTTGTATTCCGTTTCCTCCTCCCGTCTCAAACCAAAAACTTAGGTAACAAAACTCCTCCAACTCCACCACCTGGCCATTAATCTTCCATTCATACTCTATTTTGCACTTCCTATATTTGAAACATAATATCTTCGTCTTATTCACATTTACCGTTAGATCTTTTTCTCTCACATATTCTTCAAACACTTTCATCAGATTCATCTCTCTCTCATCATCTGCTATTAACACTACGTAGTTCGCGTACGCTAAAGAATATAACTTCCGGCTTTCCAATATCATTCCCCCTTTTTCTTTCCTCTCCATCTTCTCCTCTAAATCTGTCAGCAGAATACTAAATAGAATTCTAAATAGTAGCGAGCTTAACGGGCATCCTAGCCTGAGCACCCTTCCCGTCCAGAACTCTTCCCCTTTATTTTCTCCTATCCTCACTCTTGTCCTAGTCTCCACGAACAAACAACAAACAACGCTACTAGTTTCTCTTTCTTCCTCCCCAGGTTCCTACTAACTAGAGAATTGAGCGCGTAGATGGTCCGGTCATCCTTCTCCCCTCCATACCTTATTGCATATCCTACACATCTCTTCTCTCACACCTGCCCCTCTAAACTTCAGTGCTTCGTTCTCTATACCATCCTCTCCTGTTGCCTTATTTCTTCCCAACCTTACAATCGCCCCATTCACCTCTTCTCCAGTAATCTCCATTCCTCTGTCCTCCAGTCCCTCTCTTGCCTTCCTTCCTCCCCTCCTTACCCTTATTTCCTCACCACCCAATAGTTTTTGAAGTAATTTGTCCATTCATCCATACCAATTTTTTCATTTATGCCTTTCCACCCCCCCCCCTCTTTCCCAGTATATCACTTCCCACTCCATCCCTTCTTTTAGCGCTTTTTCAACCTCCTCCATGTACCTCTCCTTCTCCCTTTGCCTTTTTTCAGTCAACATTTTCTCGTGAGCTCTTTTTCTCCTACTGTACTCCCCTTTCTTCATGTCTCCTTTCCTCCTCTTTCTTACGGCCTCCTTCATCCTGTCTTTACTATCCCTACATTCCTCGTCCCACCATCCTCTCCTACCCCTACTCTATCTCCTTCTGAGCTCACTTCATCCCTTATCTTATCAATTACTCCTTTTAACTTGTCTGTTCGTGTGTCTACTCCCTTCTCATTATTACCTAATTTCTCACTTTCCATTCTTTCCTTAAATTCTCTTAGATTATATTCTCCAAAAATTCCATTTTTAACTTTCTTTCACCCATTTGTCTCTTCTTACCTCTGCTATGCTTTTGGCCTCCACCTCTCAACGACTCTATCACCGAAAAATGCTCGGAGCCTATCTCATTACCTACTTACATGCCAACCATCCACCTCCCTATTATATCTTCTGCCAGGATGTAATCTATTACAGTATCCCCTTTGCTTGTGAACGTTATTTCCCCTTCTTCGTCCCCTTTTGTATTACCGTTACAAATAAACCAGCCTGTCTCCCCTAAGAGGCTCATTAACGTCCTAGCCTTCCTGTTCCTGAAATTTGAAAACTATAGACCGTTTTCAACGAAAGATAATAGGCATCAAAGTTGGCAAGTTTTGTTCGTATAACATATGCAAGACTTGTGTTTGCACTACTCTTTTAATATAAACTAAAAGAATTTAATAAAAAACTAGCAGACCACAAAGGGTTATTGATTAGATTTGATTAAAAAAAAAAAAAATTACCAGAATTCTTGACCTTTTTTATTTCGTAAATATAACCATGAAAAGTATAACATTTTAGCAAAGTTTGACGCGTGCATGAACAGTGTTTCATGGTATAACTGTATCTGTGTCAGCGCTTCTATGTGTTATACTGCTCTGAATGCAGACTCTGTCAAAAGTTTTCCCGACACAACTCGAACGTTTCCGATATGCTACCACGCACTATAAACGAAAATTGTTGACGGCGAGGGCAACGAGCGTACTGCGTTAACAAACTTATTAAACGAAGAATTTTACATTTGAAAGAAACATCAAATGATAACAACGAAACATATACACTCATTGGTAGATCGAGGGCCGGGCTCGGGGGTAGACAGTCTTCGATTCGAGCGAGCAGTCTTATGTCAACATTCAGGACCGCATATATAGTCTCTGAACGTACAAAAGTAAATGCGCA
>JBAGKK010404183.1:0-31873 GCA_037177015.1 Euceroptres primus
ATTTCCATATTAAATAAACGTTCAAAGAAAGGTTAAAATTTGAGACTTCCGTCTGGAATTTTGGATTCTTAATTAAGTCGTTTCGATTTTTCAAAAGTCGTTTGTGTTAGGACATTTTCCATCGAAAGATTTTTACCGTAAGTAACGCAAGATAGGAGTTTGAAAACGATTTTGTCATTTTGCAGTTGCAAATTAGTTAATCTTAAAAATTATCAATAACCACATTTCAGAGTCAAGTTTCTCTCTAGCTAAGATTCTCTCAATAGTACCTTGTTTTACACTGATTAATGATGTCCACGAGTTCTTTTGATTTTGCCAATGATAACTTTCCCAACGAATATCACGATGGATGCTGCGTAACTGGCGGTCTATTAGGAGAAGAACGCGAAGTACATTTCCCGGAATAAGTTCATCCCTCGCATCAATTTTTCTGCTGCTCCATTTGACTATTGTACTTCTCCTAATACTTTCAATCCAATTGTTTCGCAAGCCAGATTCCACGGCCTCTTGGCAAGAGTATTAAATCTCTCAACAAATGGAGAACTGGATTCGAGAATCATGGCATTTAGATTTGCCCAGTGGTTGCTCTATAGTTTTTATTCTCGGCAAACCATTCTCGCCTTTGAAAATATTCATCAAATATTTTGTTTCTGAAGTTCTCGTCAAAAAGGCAGTATCCTTCTTTTGCAAAAGTTTGTAGCAATCGTCAATCAAATTTATACTTGGAATACTGTTTTTAGCTAATTCGCGAGCAATGCCTTGGGCATCTTGGAATACAACTGTCGCTATATTTGGATGAGCCATAAGTTTAAGACCGGATTTTTGGAATTCTTTTAGTGTGTTGATTTGATCCTCAAATCTAGTTTCGAAATGGAAAGGAGTGTGTCCTGCATAAATGTTTTAAACGTATATAATTCCGGAAGTTGCTATACTGACGAAAATGATTCTTCCTTTGAACTTCTGTGGCTCTTCGGAAAACGCAACTTGACACTGGTCTGACGATTTTTGAAAAGAAGACCTTTTCTGGCTTTCTCTTCGAAAACTTCAAGATCCGTGACCACTAGAAATTGTTTTTGTCACATTTTCTGAAGAAGTTCTTCAAAGTTTGAATTCTTGTCGTCTTCAGAGAGGTTTTTGCGTTGTAGTTTTTATCAAAAAATTAATTGGTCTAGCTAACTGTCTCCAGTTTGAGTCTGAATTCGATAAGGTAATCAAGGTGGTTGATCTAGGATTTTCGAATGTTTGACCAAGTCTGGATTTTCGTAATTCTTCTGTCACGATCTGTTCAAAAGTGAAAGTGACACTGGGAAATTTTCTCTCTAGTTGACGGATTATTGTATCTACTATTGGAAATTTTTCGACCGCGTCATTATCAATGAAAAACACCACTTGATAAATTTTTGAATTCCGCACAATATACCTAGTGAAATGTTTCAACCAATTTGGACTATCTTGTGTTTGCACTCAATTTGGCAAACTGTGAGAACTAAAAAAATTAGGATTTTAAGAATTGTGTACATGTTTGTTGAATGAGAACTTGATTTTCAACAGTAAAAACTGTTTCTAATATTTGAGTTTTTGAAATTAAGTTTCTTAAAACTGTTCGTTATTCACTCTTGAAAAAACAACACTGCCTTCTTCCGCCAAGGTTTTTCGAATGTTCGTAGGAATACAGGAGTAAGTAACTTCAAAATAGCACTAATAGGGAAAAGTGAAATAGGTAGAAAACATTACTGCGGAATAGATAAAAATTCATTGATAATGTAAGATGATTGTAAGATAAGATGATAATGTAAGATGATTGTATAAATTTGTATGCGTATCTAAATGAAGCATCTGCCAAAAGAACGTTCTATGAACCATTTTTTTATTGGAATTAGGGTTCTTTAGGGTGTTTCAAAAATACAAGAGTCAAAAAAATGTTCATTTGGAGGTCACCATTGATCGATTCCTCCTGAGGTTCTTAAAAAAAGTGAACACGTATTTCTTTTAAAGTTAATATTAACACGTGTAGCTGCGTACTTGAAGTTTCCCACAAGATTAGCATGGGGGAAGAAAATAAATGTTTTTTTTTTTTTTAACGAGAAAATGTATAATTAACAATAGGAAATAATTTATATCAGTTGATGGAAACTCTTAAATCCATCATTAATTTTTCATTTCAACCCTCCTAAACCCCTTTTACCGTGCTCCAAACACCACCTCCATAGCAGGGTAATCTTAGTTTGTCGGAATATTGACATTAAGTATCACTTTTTCCTCATTTTTTTCACAGATCCACATTAGTAGATAAATCTTACTATTTTACTTACTTTTTAAGTAATTTTTTATTGTTTAAACAATTTTTATTTGTATAAATAATTTATTTTTTCATAAACATTGTGAATTTATGGTACTTTCTCAATGCTACAAGCTAATTAATTAACATAAAGAGTCAAAGTGCACATTTCAATTGTTTTTTAATTGTTTAGGCAATGTTTAATTATTTAAATGTAACTTTTACTGTTGAAGCCGAACTCATAAAATCGCCTTCAAATTTAGGTAAGGGTTTACTTTCAGTTTAAACGACAGGCAAGGCACTTAAGCTGTCCTTCAAGGCCATCCATAACTTCTTTCCTTCGTGTACGACGATTTAGAAATATGTACAATAGCATTATATTTACTTAGGGTTCGACGCCACTTAACTACATGATTTCCAAATATCTGTACTTGCATCGTCCTTCGATGAGTCATGCTTTCTACCTGAGACAGTTGCATTTTCCAAATCCTCCCTTCAACACTTTGATCATCCACCTACCCTTCGCAGGGGAGCTCCTTCCTTAAGACAGTCGCTTTTAGAAATTCGTAGCGAATGTTGAATTAATTACTAGCATTCTGTTGTTTCAGTAAAACCCTTCGAGATATATTTTTTCAATCTTTAATTGAAAGGTATTTTATCCTGAGAAAGGTAGTTTCTTTATTATACTAAAACCTTTCGTTTTTAATAATCGTTCCAAAATCGCGTGCGAAAAAGTTTTGATGGGAACAGCAAGATCATTCTAATTTTTAATGATTATCAGGATTGGAGTATTTATGGCAATTCTGGCAAGTATAAGAAAGGAGAAAAGTGTAGTAGAAAGGAGGACGAAGGAGCACGTCATTTAATCATAAAAATTTTCGTGACGAAAAAAACTGGAATTGGACTTTAACTTGGAAAATTTTTCCTTTGGTAGTGGCAAATAACCCCTCCAAATATTTTTTGAAAATTCAAAAATTTGGCGAAGTTATGGGATTTTGCAATTTTGAGAAACTTTTTTTTGGAAAATTCCATATCTTCGGTTCTATTTGACTGATGTTAATTTTTAAAAGCAAAAATTACTTGTATTAAAGTATACTTTCAAATAAAAAAAGCGGAAAAAATTAAAAATTTGTTGCTAAAATCAAAAATGAAAAACGCTATCCTGAAAAATGTCTAAGTGTGCTTTATAAGTTCTGCAAATTTCATCGTGGGACCACCAGTAGTTTTCGAGAAAAAAAAGCAAACATAACGTCCTGCACGACGCAGCTCGAGCATTGCATCGCCTTCATTTGTCTCGGGTAGTCCAAAAAACTTTTTTTTTGCTAGAGGACATATCCCCCCTCCCTCAATCTTTTCCATTGCTATAAAAAATGCACCCCAAATCTTAGCCAAAGCGGTTCATACTGAAAATACTTAATTTTCATGATTCATTGGAGTAAAAATTGTTAAAAAAATATTAATTGTTTAATTAATGGGGTCGTAACGTAAGAATGACGTAAATATTCCATGAAAACTGATATAATTGACCAAATTCAAAAAACCTAGACTTTTTCACCACTTTTCCGTTAAAGGTTACGATTTATTATTAATCAATTGTTCAAACAATTGTAGATTGTTTAAAACAAAAATTATTACTCATGTATAAAAAGTCGTAAGTCCATGCAGTGGGGTTTACAGAGCTTTGAATTTTTTGGAATTTAATTATGAATTCTTTGGGATTCCTCGGAATTAACCTTGAATTTTTTGAAATTCTTTGAAATTCATAATGAGCTTTTCGGAATTTACCATAAATAAATTTGTATTTTTAGAACTCACTTGAGTTTTTTGGTGTTTTTTCGAATTCACCCTAAGTCCTTCAGAATTCACCTCAAATTCTTCAGAATTCACAAAAAAAAACTCTGGATTATTTAACATGAATTCATTGGCATTTTTTGGAATTCTTTATAAATTCCAAAGAATGCCAATGAAATCATGGTAAATGCTGAATACTTAATTCTGAAGTCCGAAGAATTCTGAAGAATTCTTGGTGAATTATAAAGAATTCATTCCGAAGAGCTTATTGTGAATTTCGAAGAATTCTAAAGAATTCCTGGCGAATTCCTGGTGAATTCTAAAGAATCCTGAATATTTATGAAAAATTCCAAATAAATAAAAGTGAATTCCAAAGAATGACAAAGAATTCATGGTAAATTCCGAAAAGTTAGTTATGAATTTCGAATAGTTAATTGTGATTTCCGAAGAATTTATCGTGAATTCCAAAGAACGCCAATGAATTCATGGTAAATTCCGTAGAGCTAATTGTGAATTGCAAAGAATTCTTAAGAATTCATGACGAATACCTAATGAATTCTGAAGAATTCCTGGTGAATTCTGAAGAATTCCAAAGAACCTAAAGTGAATCCCAAAGAATGCCAATGAATTCGTGGTAAATTTCGAAGTGTGAATTTAAAAGAATTCTAAAGAATTCCTAGTGAATTATGAAGAGTTTCTGGTGAATTGTGCAGAATTTCTTGTGAATTTCTGGTGAATTCTTAAGAATTCCAAATAACTTTAAGTGAATTACAAAGAATGCCAATGAATTCATGGTAAATTCAAAAGAGTGCATTGTGAATTCCAAGCAATTCAAGATGAATTTTAAAGGACGCAAGCCTCTGTGAATCTCCACTGTATGGACTTACGGTTTTTTAGATTATACGCATAGACTTAATATTAATTTTATATAATTAATTTATGGTGCATTTCGTCTGAAATACGAGAAAGTATTCTAGATAAAATACACAATTCTTGAATGTATTTAAACTAGAAAAGTACAAAAATACTTAAATGTAGTTTGTAGTTTATTTCAAATACTTTTGCTAAATTGTATTTTCTCTACAATGTATTACAACTACAAATTACATATATACTTGAAATACATATTAGGGTGGGTAGAGAAAACAAAATTTTGGAAATCGGAAAGGGAACTATGTAGAAAAGTAGCGTATTGAGACCCTGAAAAAGTACATATAACTAATTTGGATTCGGTCGATAAAGTCCTTGGTTCTTTATCGACGATAAAGTAATATTACGATAACAAAGTATGTTTGAAAAAATTCTTATTTTCGTAATTTTAATATTTTCGTGGATTTCAATTTTTTTTATATTTCTGGAGGCTTTAAATGACTCCCAAAATTTTTACAGATTTTTATTTGCAGCCCCATCAGAGATTATTAATGTTTAGTAGACCCCTGTTTTCAAAAAATAATTTTAAAACCTACAGAAATGTAAAGAGAATTTTTTCAGGTATCTAGAATGTTTCTACTGGTAAAAATACACTAGAAAAAAAATTGATTAGTCTAGGAAATGATAAGTGTAAATATACTGAATTTTTTTAAAAACTGAGTTTTTGATTTTTTTAAATTATTCTTTTTCAACTGACTTTAAATATTATTTTTAACATCTAAGGGTGTTCTAGTGATAAAAATTTTCTAGAAAAAAATTTATAATTGATAAATTCATTTTTGTGTTTTTTTTAAATTTTTAATTTTAGTAATAAAAATAGTCTAGAAAAAAATTGATAAGTTCGTGGAATCAAATACAAACAGGCACTATGTTTTCCAAGAAGAGAATTTTGAGTGTATTTTTATCACTAAAGCACCCTCAGATGTTAAAAATAATATTTAAAGTCAGTTGGAAAAGAATAATTTTAAAAAATCAAAAACTCAATTTTTAAAAAATTCACTATATTTACATTAATGATTTCCTAGCCTAATCAAATTTTTTCTAGCGTTTTTTTACCAGTAGAAACGTTCTAGATACCTCAAAAATTCTCTCTACATTTCTGTAGGGTTTAAACTTATTTTTTGAAAACAGGGGTCTACTAAACTTTAATAATCTCTGATGGAGCTGCAAATAAAAATCTATAAAAATTTGGGAAGTCGTTTAAGGCCTCCAAAAATGTAAAAAAAATTGACATCCACGAAAATATCAAAATTACGAAAATAAGAATTTTTTCAGATATATTTTTTTAACGCGCAAAACCAAGGCGTTTATCGTTCGAATCCAAATTAATTATACTTTTTCAGGGTCCTAATACGCTACTTTTACACATAGTTCTATTTCCGATGTCCACAATTTTGTTTTTTCGACCCACCCTAATACATATACTAAAAATACTTGAAATACATTTTTCTTTAAATATTGCCACTTCTGAAATTAACTAGTTAAAAGGGGCTAGGGGGATTACTAGTTTTTTCGTTAATTTTACTAGACTTTAACTAGTAATCCCACTTTTTTGGTGTAAGGGAGACCGCTCTACAGTAGGTAGTGTAAATTTCTAAGGTGTATAAATATTGCAATTTAAATAAATAACTGAAGTTTTTTGAATTTTTGTGAAGCTTATATATTCAATTAACTATATATCTATACAAAAGAAAGTTAATGAATTCCTTACTTAGCTGTTTTGGTCAATTTCATGAGACGTTGCAGTGATACGAATTTTTCCATATTTTCCAACAATAGGTAATCGCTTATAATATAAAAGATATAGATAAAATAAGACTTATTAATCAAAAATTATAAATTATGACGTACATACTTTTAAGTTTATTTAGTTTTATGATATCAAACAGTCCGAAACTGTCATTTTTTCGCTAAATAACATTTCACTTAAATTTTTTGTCATTTTCGGTCGCCAAAAAATACATGAGGTTGGCAGTTCTTGTAACCTTTAAGACACCTAACGCAAACTTAGCAATGGCAAGAAATACACAGAATTAAACGTTAACTATTCAAAACTATTATAGCAATGCCGCAATTTTTTTAATTCCTTGTTTTTCACTAGAAATACTATTATTTTTTATATATAATTTTTATTCGGTGCATCTAACTATATCATTAAATATTTAGGTACTTACTCTATATTTATTAACTAAAGCTGATAACCCACGAAAAGTCAAAATCAAACCTTCAACACTTCGGTATCTTTCGTCTACATTCGGTAAATATCGGGTTTCTTCATTGCTGTCATCCCTGGAGAAAAATTCTACCATTATCTACTGTTTATTGCCTACTGTTAGATTTTGCAACGTCAAATAAAAAGTGTTCACAAATTCACATATTATGAAGAAAAATAAAGGCTTGAGTCGAAGCATAATGTTCCTAAAACTTCCAGGTTTGTAATGAATACAAAAACATAGCTCTGCAAAATTTTATTTAAGTGAATACTATGAATATAGAATAGTCAAAATTTGTTTCAACCTGAAGAAAATCAGTTTTTCACTTTTACACATTAGTTCTTAATGGTAAATAAACAAAATTTCTACTGGTAATGTCTAATCATTGCCGAAATCTTATGAGGAAAAACTTGATTAACATTCTTGGTCCGTTTTCTGATTATTTAAAATTACCTACTGTAAAGCAGTCTTCCCTATATAAAACTGGTTTGTTGATTAATTTGATTTCCAGGTTTTAACGCCATCGTCAGGCGTTAATGACTTCGCAATAAGTATGCGACCGGATTATCATCGAGCCATCATCGATACGGTGCAGTATTACAAGTGGAAAAAAATCATCTACCTCTACGACTCCCACGATGGTATGTTCTTTTTACATCTATTTTTTATTTTATAGCATGGCATCTACGAGACGGTGGTTCGCTATAACCCTACAGTTTCCGTCTTGACTCATATTTTTATTTTAGCTGAGTCTCCTGTGACCAACATCCTTTAGCCAATATTATAGATAGCGAATAGAGAATCGGAATGCATGTTCTTCGAGAAGGGCGCGAGACTTTAGAAACTCAAGAGAGCGAACTTTACATTTACTGCAGTTCGTGCAGTTACGATCGCCCAGAACGAGTGGCTCTTTTACTAGAATCATGCAGATACCAGCATACGTGCTGTGAAAAATAAATGTTGCAAAGGATAATATTTTATAGAAGGATTAAATTTCATCATAAATCGTCATTTATTTGACGAGCACGTAACTTGCGATCGAATCTAATAAAATTCAGTATTTTATAGAAAACCGATGGTGTGAATTTTGTTGCATCTCATTTTGAACAATTGCAATTTTCATCGTCATTTAATTTTTTTTGTGTCTCAGTTCTGTTGCACATCATTTTGAGTCGGAACCCGGCGTAAAATTGAAAATGAGAGATCTACTGTGTTCTTTTTAAATAAATTTTCTACTTAAATAAATTTTCTATTTAAATAAATTTTCTAGCCCTCATAATAAAGAATGGGTCTTTTTATAAATACTAGATTATTGTGCGCCCAAAATAGGTATTTATTTTACAAACAAAGCTAATAAAACATTTAAACGAATCTTTCAGTTACTAAATAGTGTTTTTATTTTGGAGCATTCAGTATTAACTTTGCCAGGTTATTTTGATCAAAGATAATAACTTTTGTCAACATTTGCAAAAAAAGGGAAAGTACCATTTGGAAAAATACATACGTGAGGAAATTTTTAATAATATACAAGAGTTAATTATGTTCCTTCTTCAAATTGCGTGTATAATTTGAAGGTTGTATAAATTTTTGATTTGATACGTTGATGTTTTCATTTAAAAAAGTGTTACACTTTTTAGTGGCTTGCTTTTATGACGTAAATTTTCTCCAGCATATTTGGGAACACTATCTTGATTGTCTGTTTACAATTAGTAATGTAATACCGCATCCATCTTCTCTCACTTTACTTGAGTATAAAAAAAAGCTTTTAAGGGCCGGAAATTTTTTTATCCTAAGAACAAAATAGTATAATAATCTATCTAAGGGAAAACTAAATCTTTATCAAATTAAGCAAAAAAAATGCTTGAATCCATTCTGGTAAACAAAAAAACAGTAAACTTCGAATCACGAATAGATAACGCCAAGATTCTTCTCTTAACTAGCCTATTAAAGATTTAATATTTAATTACTATTTATTACGTAACAAAAATATGCAACAGGTGGATTTTCTGTACGTATCGGAAAGTTTTCAGTCCGTATTTTAAAAATCAGAATTAATTTATGCAGGTTTTTTTGTTTATACTCCTCATATATTTTCATTAAAAGAACTCTTATTAAAGATGCGTTAATTATGTACATAAATAAAACGTAAAAATATATCGAATAATCACATGGTAAAAACCATATTAACTGTATGTCGAGCTTTCCACACGAGATATCGGAAATTACATCCTTGAATAAATTGGCGTATCGACACGAGCACCTGTCGGTATTCATTACCAAAGTTTCTATAGTTTGCGGAGAGATTACCACTTTATGTTTTAATAATCCCAGATCGTTAAGTACGGATTGCATACATTAAAAAAAAATTACCACCGCAGTGATAACTTTTGTTAGTCTAAAATATGTTAAACAGAATTTCGGCTTTGCGAACCGAAAAGCGCAACTTCCGGTTTTGCATGTCGCGCCCATGCACATAAATAATAATGGTAATAAAGACGATCTTTTACTCTTAGAATAGAAAGTAAACAGCTCACGATTTCCGCGAGTTGCGCAGGAGAAAATACGACTGTGCCATTAATATGAATTAAAGAGGACACCGAGCCCCGTGTTAGCGGCTAATAGAATAACTCTGCGGATTCCCTGCGGTTCTGCCCTATGTTTCCTAGTCCGTAATGTCCTTTGCGGAAAGCCTGCAAGGGATAACCTGTACAGTCGTAAATTCTAAAGTTGACCTTGGGTCTTGTACCAAGTTGCTGTAAATCTCAATATATTTAGCCTGTGTATTCATTTTATGAGTTAAATTAAAGCACCTATTCACAGAAAGAAAAGTGGTATTTCTACTCTGATTCTGGTGTTAAATTTACCTGCGATTGAAGCACTTAATATGGGATAATCTTTGCTAATGAAATTTCACTAAGGGTATGTGATACCGCAATTCCCGTTATATGACTTTTGAGCATTCATTTTTTCTAAAGAGGTTTAATTTTAGCTAAAAAAATCAAAAAACGAAATGTTTAAGCAACGTCAAGTTCTAAGATACTTCAAACGGAAAGTTTAGATCACTAGCTTTAAAATCATACCTAAAAAAATTTTAAAGGTACAGTGGTTGTGAAGTTATTTACAGTAAATAATGCAACTTTCACACCTTATTGCGCTTTAAATGCCATATCTGCATGAAAAATAGTGAAAATAACTTCATGAATGGAAACAAACTTCAGGACTGGAAACAAAATTTTCCAGAGAAAGCAATTGTTATGTCGAAAATTAATAGTGAGCATCAGCAACATATTTATCTAACAATTTATCATGAGAATTGAAAGAATGAAAAAAGTAAATATCGCGATTATTACTATTTTATTCCTTGTTCAATATCTCTCTCAGTTGTTCTATTTTAATCTACGAGTGATCAATTTGAAGCTTGCTTTATGTAGATTAAACCCACAAATTTTCATCAACTTACTATCATTTTGCTTTAAATAGCAGCAAATTGAAAATAGTTAGCCTTATTTTGGGTCTGAAATTGACAAAAAAATATCGATATGACTCGAAGCGTATAAAAGAAACAAAATCATTTCTTTTACATTGCATCTTAGAGTAAATTCTTCTCTTTCAATTTATAAAAATGATTTATTTCATCGACATTTGCCGAACACGCTATTATTTGACTGAATGTTAAGAACATTGTCCAGTGGTAGTTTAGAAGTTTAAAAATTCATTGCATTTGCTATAACACAGTAAATCGTTAGACATTATTTTAATATGTAGCGATACTAATTTGATCCAAAATGGATCATTATTCTATTGTCACAGTCTTTTGATGTTTGATTTCTTATTTTGCTCCAGATTAATATGTTACCCAGGGAATTCCTGTGAAACAAATAAGTGGATGAAAATGGTTTCGTAGGGATTATCAGTGTTTGGTCATTTAGTTCATACCTTTCAAAGATATATAATAAGCAAAAGAAGTTTTTCGATCGAATAAATGAAAATCAATTAATAATTTGTTATGTTAAAAATAAATTTTATAAACAATTGCTCCCTGAAGTCATTTATAGTGAGAATAAGGCTGTTTCTTCACGACATCCACCATTATCAGTAGACAATGAACGTTATTTGTCATATTTGTGCATCACATTGCAATTAAAGATTATTTAAACAAGCCTAATTAACAAATGCACTGTTTGTCTATGTTTCGACTTACGAATCTTGCTCTTTCAACATAATCTCCTGAAGTAATGAATTTTTAAACTATGCTAGGAAACTTGAACAATCATATATAATTATTATTCTTGTTATTAAGAATTTTATAAGTAATTTTCTTTATCTTATGCTTCCATGAACTAAAAATTGTGGTTTTGTTAGAAAAAAAATGAAGTTTGGCGTATGAACTCAATTTTTCTAAATGCTTCATAGCGAATGACTGTTTTAATTCTGCAAATACACATCACACCCGCAAGAAGCAAGAAGCAGAGCTTTTGCTTCTGGAAGCAACAGTGATACAACATTAGTTGATCAAATTTGTTATCAACAATAAACAATTTTTTTACAAATGAAGTGTGGTAGCAGAAAGTCATGACAAAAAAACTTAAAATTTTTTTTCCAAGAACAAAAGTAGAATGTTTAGTTTATTAAAGCATTAGAAAAAAAGTCGCTTATAAGATTGTTAGTAACAATAATAATTATATATTATTGTCCAAGATTCCTAACAAAGTTTGAAAATGTATTACTTACAGGCGATTATGTTGAAAGAACGAGGTTTGTAAGTCGAAAAATAGACAAACAGTGACTTTGTTAATTAGTCTTGTTTAAACAATTTTTCATTGTAATGTGATGAACAAATATGATAAATATTGATTCATTGCCTATTGATACTGATGGTGGATACCGTGAACAAACAGCCTTATTCTTATTATAAATGACTTCAGGGAGTAATTGTTTATAAAATTGTTGTAATAAAATTGTTTATATAATTGTCCAAGTTTCCTAGAAAAATTTGAAAATTCATTACTTACAGGCGATTATGTTGAAATAACGAGATTCGTAAGTCGAAAAATACTCAAACAATGGATTTGTTAATTGGGCTTGTTTAAACAATTATTTTCTGGAAGCAAAAAGGGACGTTTAACGCGCAATTTTATTACCTTTCATTTAAAAAAAGTTTTAAATGATAAAGATTGTAGTCTGAAAATCAATTTGTCCACGGGCATGATTTTGGTCCCACTGTGCCGTGGGACCTCTTGGTCCCAGTAAATTTGTTGTGGTTTTTCAGACGTATCTTTTTTATTTGTTCATATTCAATTATTAACAAATATTTTTCTATTTCCTCAGTAAATTCAGGATTTTGTGTAGTATTTTTGAAGCAGAAACTATTTATTAGTTCTCGAGAAAAAATCCAAATGGTAAAAAAACTCGATTTTCTAGAGTTGATTTTTGTTACATCCTTAGTCCTTGAAATAGTTATTTTAGAAAAAAATGGTTTTTTTGCGCATCAAGAAAGTCAGACCTGAAAAGGTGAGAAAGAAATGCAAATTTGCATTTGCTTATTATTTTCTACAGCATTATATTATATAATTCTGAAATTTTAAGGCATAAATTTTAGTAATATACCCAAATAATAATTCAGAACTCTTTAAAATAATTATTATATTATATGTATCATGCTGAAATTTTAGACATTGACTTCACTCAACATTTTAGGAAATAATAAGGAGCATATATCAAGGAATCGATATCTGGTACGTCTGAGTTCTTATTTCACAAAAAAATATTTTTGAAAAATCTGTTTTCCCAAAATTCAAAATTTCCCAAAATCTCAGAATCATATTTGCATTTCTCTTTTACTAAACCCGTTGAATATGAATTTAAAAACCGGTCGGCAATTCTTGACGTCAAAACGTATCACATACCCTTAGAAAATGAAGTTTCATTCATCGAATCAAAGAAAGGATTTTTTTGCCAATTTTGCCAATCATAACTGGGTCACAATAAACTTCTGTTGATTTTTTATTTTGTATTAATTAATATTAACACAAAAAATTCACTATAATTTTCGCACTCATAGGAAAAAAGAAAAAATTGTTCACTCATTCATTCTGCATAAAAATTACTACTGAAACTACAATATGTATAATTATTTTAGTTTTTGTAGAATCTGTGTTGTGGAGAATTGAAATTGTGTAGAAAAATTAAATCTTTAAATACTTTGGATAGAAAAAAAGTGTGTTGAAAGAGAGCTCTTCCGTATTAAGAATTTAGTTCTGAAAAATTGCTAGCGTCAAACATTTTAATCTATAAATCATGATCCATTATTTTTTATTTATTTATTACTTTTTATCTCGAATCTAAAAGAATTAAACAAACGAATGTAAATGAAATGTAAATAAAAGCATTACTTCTTCATAAGTTGTAAAATTTTTCTTCCGAGTCATTTAAGAACGTTTTTTGTAAAGAAATGTTGGTTCTAAGAATAATAAATACAATAAGTGTTGGTTTTTAACGACGATTCTAAGCAACTTAATGCTGTTATTAATTTTACAGAAAGTGAAGATGTCTATGAATCCTGGTAATATAATAATCACAAAAAGCTTCCTGTTAAATGCCTTCGCGCTCGAGTGCTTTTGATTGTTATTCATTCACTTTATATCTTCCTGTGCATAAGTGCCTCATATATATTCAATAATAAAGAGTTATTCTTGTCTTTATCAATTATTTATTGTTAATTTATTATTATTGACAGGCCACAGGAAAGTAGTAGGTTATTTCCGAATAATAATAACATAGCAATTCTAGGATACATCACTTTCATTTAACTAATTAAAAAATTAATTAGTGATAACATATTAATTACTGGTTAAATATATGGATACAGAAATATAATTGTATTAAATTGCACTTAGACTTAACCGCTCAACTATCATATGCACAATAATTAAATGCTTAACGAATTAGAACCATTCAAGTTTAAGTGACTTTGCTTTGACGCTGTCTCAGTTTGAGCGATTTCAACTTCAGAAGTAGTTTGGACGCCTCAACTTTCGAAACAACGAAGTTTAAACGCTTCAGAGTAAACAGTCAAAGTCTGAACTTCGACTTGGATACTTTTTAGATTGAAAATGCGTCTGCTTTCGAAAACAAGGTTTTGCAATTTAAAGGATACTTCTGCTTTTGCTTTATAAATTAATTAAACATGTTTATTATTTATTATAATTATGAAGATGAAAAATTTAACGCCCAAGAATAAATTACAAAACTTTCTGTAACGTGAACAAAATAAAAAAAGAGAAGAAAAGTCACCAAAAAAGGGGAAAGAATGAATCTTCAATCCTCTTTTTTGTGATCTTTCCTTTTTTAATTTTATCTCAATTTGGTTGCATGACATTTTTAAATATTATATAATTATTATAATTAACGTTTAATTTACTTCGTGCTTTATTAATGTTTCGAGTACAATATTTTTCGTTTAAAACATTTTAAAACTCTTATTTAAAGTAATGGAAACATAGAGCGCTCTCTGTATGATGAATGCATTGAAATTTTCAAGATACTTAATTCAAATTATTTGATGTGGCAGAATTGTTTATTTTTACAGATCGTTCCGTTTCTTATTGTAAAGCTTTAGAGAACGGATATTAAATGGACTCTCTAATACCACCAAGAACAACATAAAGTACGTGCACGCGTGTTTGAATACTGAGAGTAGTTTTGTTGTTAAAGACTAGTAACACAGAACTGAGATCCTCTTGTCAAACACGCTTCTTCGGTACTGTTTGCAAGTTGAAATGGTCAAACGTACGTTTCTCCTAGTCATGCAACTCCGATAAGACAAGCCGCTAGTACCTCGGAATTGGTAAGGACTTTAATTACCGAATGCAAATGCAAATATACTTTAGGGACTCCTGTGCGCTATCTGGAGTACATTCGGTTCCCGTACGCCATGCCACGAACATTTGCCGATAAACGTGAGCAGGAGGCTGCACGAACACCATCAAGGACACAGTCTCTTTCTGTGTCAGTTTCTGTATTTTAATTAATAGCTCCTGTTATGTAAAGCGCAAGTTCCTATCAAGTCATCAATTAATATCTCGTTTTCATTTAATAAAAAGACTAATAAGGCTTCCCAACGCCACAGTGGGGGAAAAATGACTTTTTTGGTTCAAAATAACGTACAGCCCACAAATATTGACCGATTTGGACGTAAAAAATTTGAAAAAAAGCTGATAAAATTTGCAAATGAACAGACAGTTGTCGATCTTGATTTTTGATTTAGTTTTTCAATTTTCTTATAAATAAACAAATGTGATGAAAAAATTGCCATTTATTCTATTTGACGTTCCCGGTGCTCGTCAATAATAGGAAAATTGTTGAAATCGCCTACGTTTCATAGAGTGACATTAGTTAAAGACGTTCCACCATGATATAATAAACAAAAAAATTTTATAAACAAATTATTTGTTGAAAGTTTGTTTTCTATAATTTTCAATAATTTTACGATTTTTCAAGTTACATTGCAAAAACAAATGCATTATTCAGGCATTTGTCGTCAGGGAAATTCGTTTTTTTCGATGTCAGTTCTTTTAATTAGGAATTTCATGATAATTTCAGCAAAATTTATCATTTGTTGATAAATTTTATGATTTTTTAAAGCAAGTTTATTAAACAAATGCAGCATTCGGGCACTTGTCGACGTAAAAAGTCGTTTTTTTAAAAGTCAGTCCTTTTAATTGGGAACTTCACGATAATTTGAGCAACATTCATAATTAGTTGATTAATTTTATATTTCTTTAAAAACAAATATAATAAACAAATGTAGTATTCGGGCATTTGTCGACGGGACAACTCATTTTTTTTCAATGTCAGTCCTTTTAATTGGGAACTTCAGGATAATTTCAGCAACATTCATAATTAGTTGGTTAATTTTATGTTTTTTTAAAACAAATTTAATAAACAAATGCATTATTTGGGCATTTCTCGACGAAAAAATTTGTTTTTTTTCATTGTCAGTCCTTTTAATTGGGAACTCTATGATAATTTCAGCAACATTCATCATTATTTGATAAATTGTATGATTTAAAAAAAATGTAATAGACAAATGCATTAATTCGGCAGTAAAATTATTTTTTTCTTGGATTGCTCTATTTATTTTTTGTGCTACGCTCTCGAATTCTTTTAAAATATTTCTGGCGCCTTCTTAGATCGTCTTTTAAACGAATTTGAGAGTGCAGCACAAAAAAAATGAATAGAGCAATCCAAGTTGAATTATTGTGTTGCAGCCTACTAAAAAGACTGACATTGCAGAAAAAGAATTTTATTGTCAACAAATGTCCAAATAATGCATTTGACTATTAAATTTGTTTTAAAAATCATACAATTTATCAACTAGGTATCAGTGTTGATGAAATTACCATGGACTTCCCAATTAAAAGGACTGACATTGACAAAAAAACGAATTTTTCCGTCGACAAATGCCTGAATAATGCATTTTTAAATTAAATTTGTTTTAAAAAAACATCAAATTAATCAACTAATTATGAATGTTACTCAAATTATCGTGAAGTTCCCAATTAAAAGGAATTGAAAAAAATGAGTTTTTCTGTCGACAAATGTCGAAAATTTGTTTATTAAATTTGTTTAAAAAATCATAAAATTTATCAACTAATTATGAAGGTTGCTGAAATTATCATGAAGTTCCGAATTAAAAGGATTGACATTGAAAGAAACGAATTTTTCTGTCAACAAATGCCCGAATAATGCATTTGTTTATTAAATTTGTTTAGAGAGAGAAGAATAAGAATAACCTTAAGAGAATAACAAGAATAATCTTAAGAGAAAACTTCTCCATTATAATATTGTTTCCATCCAAATTTCTTGCAATATAACTTCGAAAAACGTAAAATTATTGAAAATTATAGAAAACACACTTTTAACAAATAATTTGTTCATAAAAATTATTTTGTTTATTATATCATGATGAAAAATTTGCAACTAATGTTACTCTATGAAACGTATGCGATTGCAACAATTTTCCTATTATTGACGAGCACCGGGAACGTCGAAAAAATGGCCATTTTTTGTCGTATTTGTTTATTTATAAAAAATTGAAAAACTAAATAAAAAATCAGGCTTGACAGCTCTCTGGAAAATTTTATCAGCTTTTGTTTTAAACTTTTTCCATAAAAAGTCAAAATAGTCAGCTTTGTGTCACGTTTTAAAATTTTCTGAAGTGAACTAATTTTTTTTCATTGTATACAGCAATTTTTTGAAATCCTACATACATATTTAAACTACTTTGTTACGATTAAATCTGAAATAAACAATATTCAGTATGATGTAGCGTAAAATACGACTTTCAGAAAACGAAAATTCCTGATGTCCTATTTTTTTCCTTTTTATCTAAAATCGAAGCTCACATCCGGTCAAAAACAAACGACTCTCTCGGAAAACGATGTCTGACACTATTTATTTATTTATTTATTTACTGTGGTTAAAATTTCAATTACTGTGGTTGAAAATTCATTTACTTTTGGTTGAAAATTCAATTACATTCGGTTAAAAATTGATTCAGTTACGATAGTTGTATAAAACTTCAACTAATGTAATTGAAGTTTTTTCTAACTGTGTAGCATTTAAAAAAAAGACTGTATATAAATTATTGAAAAAAATTAATTAACATTAGCAAATTTTAACAAGTGACCCAAAACTGACTATTTTGACGTTTTCTAGAACATAAAAGTTATTTTCTAAGGATTTGACTAATATTTAAGAATAAAAATGCGTCCCCCATTTTTAAAACAAGAAAAAAATTAAAAATTTCACATTTTTTCCCATTTTTAAAATTTTTCTCCAGAAGGGTTATTTGGATCGAAAAACTGCCTAACATAATACATGTATTTCCTTATCCTCAACATCATACACTTAATAATTTTTCGATATGACTAATATTTGTGGAGTAAATCGAACAAACCGTGCTTTTTGGGGAGTTTTCACTTATTTTGGCTTTACGGAGCATCAACAAATTTTTTAATCGTAGTGATACTTTATACTTTTCTTTTTTAGGTAAAACGAAAAAATGACACCTCAGGGATTGAAATCATTGAAATCTGTCTGCAAATTCCGAATGAAAGAAATGTATAATTTTTATCCGATTGGAACTTTTGATGTCTTATTTAATAAAATTTTCCGCATTGCGGCTAAAAAAAATTGACAAAAAAACTGTTTAAAATGAAGAACCTAAGAAAATAAACGCTTTGACTAACTTTTTTCCGACTGTGTCCAATTTCTTCTTAAACAAATTTTGATTTGAATTAAACAAATTTGATCTAAATTGAACAAAATTTACTTCATTGAATAATGAAAATAATATTTCACTGAAACGAATATTTTGTTAAACATAATCAAACCATTTGTTTGACCGTACAACAAAGATATCTGTATAATTAATACAGACGAAATGTTTGTTTGAAGATTAAGCGGCCAAATGTGAATAAGTCCATTTTTCATGTTTTTGAGATAATTACAAAAATGCTGTAGCTTGAAAACGAATAATAACATCCAAGTTCTAGTTGCAGCATTAAAATGATTTGGCATCCGCAATAAATATCAGATAGAGAAAAAATATTTACCTAGACCCGTATTTAAGTAATTAACAGAACAAAAATGGGCTTATTCACTTTTGGACTTATGCAGTTTTGGTAAAGTACAATGTTCTATAAGTAGAAACTTTTTACCTAAAAAATTTTTCCCTAAATTTAACGGTAACAGATTCCTAAGATCTTAAATATATAGAATCTGTGCTTATCTAAATTTTAAAAAATGGACTTCTTCACGTTTGGCCGTTTACTCCTCTCTTTTGAACCCATCAACGAATTTTTCAGTATTACTAACTCAATAATAAACTCTCAAAATTGCTCTCCTTTGAATCGGTTAAAATTTTTACTAATTTGAATTAGTAACTGAATTCTAAAGAAAAATCAGTTATTTTTTACTGATTCATCAGTTATTATAATTAATGAATCAGTAAAAAAGTCAATAAATTACTAATAATAATCATTTAAATTCTGTTTGCAGTATTATTATGGAATGGGCCGAAAAAATGTAAATACCCGAAAAGGATGCACATGAAGGAAATAAATTCATTGATTTATTGAAAACTAATAATAATCAAAAAGTCAATAAATAAACAAATCAATTATAATAACTGACTTATAACCAGAATTCAGTTACTAATTCAAATTAGTAAAAATTTTAACTGGTGTGGAAATTGTAAAACGGCTCTTATGGGGCCCTGATTAGTTTCTCCAATTATTATTAGGGACCCAATTAAGAAAACCGGAAAAAAGGAACCACGCTAGTTTGGTTATGCAAAATTATGTGGGACCCTAAAATGGCATTCTGACGAGGGCCTTATCAACTGCCTATGTATGCAGTTTCCATGGACCCCATTAGTGGCCCTTTCATGGGCCGAGCCAGTTCACCACAAAAGTGGCCAAATTAAGGATGCCACATTAATAACAAAAGCTGAAATTTGTGGGCCACGCTAGGCCCTAATGAGAGAATTTCTATATTTTTTACTCGAAGAAGACTGTTGTGGTCCTTACAGGAGCCATTATATTATTATTATATTATCAATAGGGACTATGGGGGCAATTTCCACACGGGTGATTTAAATTTAGAAAGCGTCTAAGTTAATTTATCCTCATCGGAAATTACTTTTCCTTATGAAAATAAAATGCAAGACCTGTGGTTTCTCATACGATTATAAATGCACGTGGGAATCTGAAAACCTGCGTCAGAGGAAAGAGAAGGGAAAAAAAAAGAAAGTTGAAGGACCTGGGAGTAGGAAAAAAATACTGATTTTGCATTAAGGGAAAACCCAGAATTAGCAATCAATTTATTTTTCACGTGCGCCTATGAATTTCATTTGATTAACAACACTTTCAAATCCTGGACTTAATTTTGACTCATGCACTTCTTAATTTCACAATTTTTTGTTTTTCTCATATTGATGCTACGTTAGAGATTAAAGAATTTCTCGGAATTTACTCTGACGTGATTGAATTGAATAAACAAGAAATTTGGAAAGTTCCCATTGTTTTCCCACTGTTTGTCTCTCTATTCAAAATCTAATATTTAAATATAAAACATTCAATTAAAAATCAATGCGTGCATCAATTTTGCAATATGGATAACAACCTATTTCTTCAGATTGAAAATAAAGCATAGTATTTGACTTCAATTAACATTATAAATATTTTCTATTTATACTTCATTTGTAAAGCCTTCTCTGAATTGTAATTATGTATAGAGATAAAGTAGATTATGACACAGCAGCAGATTAATTTGTATTAATTATAATAATATTATCGAGAAATGTGTGTTTTACAAATAAGCTGTGAAAAATTCCACCTTGCATCTTTAATACAATATTTCACAAGGAAAAAACATATTATAATTTATTGTAGACGTATTCAGAAAAATATTCGGATATTAGCACAATAAAATATTTGGTTGATATTTGTTAAAATGAAAAAAACGATTCAGCTAACTCTCTAAATTTGAATTAGTGAAAAGTGAGCCACTAATTTATTTTAGTAAAAAATTCTACTAATTCTACTACTTTAGTGAAAAGTTGAAAATTACTCAAGGAAATAGTGGAATACAACTAATAATTTGTAGAAATTTTTACTGAAATAAATTAGTGGCTTACTTTTCACTAATTCACATTTATGGAGGACAATAGAGTCCTGGATTGATTCAAGCAAAGTTGGTCAACTATACAAAAATTTGGTTGACTTACAAAATATTTTTTGAAACCAGTCAAACAATTTTATTAAATGAACTAAAATTTCTTCGAAGTGTAGGAAACATGCCATTTTGTTTGCCTATTCTGTTAATTTACATATTTTATCACCTTCATAATTAGATTTTCGAAAAAAATGTATTTATATTTTACTTTGAATGAATAATTATTGAATTCTGCAGACATTAAATTACAGAAGGTACATTCCCTCATTAAGTGCGTCATTTTCATGGGCAAGAGAAGGCAAAAAAAGGACTTTAAAACTCGTGTTTGCTCGTTCGGTTATAAATACATTTGCATACGTTCTTCGAGAATTTAGTAGTATAAAGGAAAGAGAAGGTGGAAGAGTGGAGGATCGTCAGGAAGAAGGATAAAGTACTGTGATGTCTGCACTCGATTTCGCAGACCGATTTCTCCATTTACAATTATAATAGTTTTCTTCTTCTCAGTTTCCGAGGTTAGCGTTAAATTACCGACGTGTCATTGAATGGGCGAGGAAATAGTTTAAGTTCTCAGCACTTCCGCGATAAGATTTATGAACGTCGCGAAATAACTCTCGCAGTTTGTTGCGATTCATCATCGACCGTTGTCGCTGGAAAATAGTGTGCAGAAGAACGATGCTACAATCAAGCTAACGTTTACTTCATACCAGGGAAACAAAAATTACACGAATGTAATTCGCTACCGTGAAACGAAAATGACCAACTGCCACGGAAAATCTTGGTTGTAAATCACGAAGATGGATATTTAGTGTCATAAAACAATGGATTATTGCACGTTGTGTTAATTTCGAAATGTGTTTACTGATCGCTTTTTAAAAATTCGGCAATAAACAGGTAAAGATTTATTTTATGATTATTAAACAGTATTTTCAGTAGGTTTCAGAATTCTATTTCAACTTCAATTTTTTACCACCTTAAACTCATTTATTGTTTATTTCATTTTCACTTTTTTGAATAACTAACAACAATTTTGAGATTTTGGCCAAATCTACTGTCTAAATCTGAATTATGTAGTTAAAAGTGAGTCACTAATTTACTTTAGTGAAAATTTGTACTAATTATTAGTTTTTTTTGACTAAAACTTTAGTGAAAAGTTGAAAACTACTAAAGAAAATAGTACACTGAAAAAAATTTTTGTTTGAATCAAATAAACATTTGTTTGACCGTATATCAAACATAAAATTGGTTCGATTGAAATAAAACCTGTTTGATTCGAGCAAATTTATCATTGAATTAAACAAATTTTGTTTAACCCTCTAAGATCGGCACTTCTTCTTACGTGAAGAAAATCATTTTTTTCAACTGGTACATGTTTTTCCGCATGTTAATTTTTTAAAAATGCCACTTTTTAAACATTTACTTTTTGAATTTGTACAGCTAGATACAACAACTTTTCAAAGAATTCCTTTTTGGAGAACCTTTCTTAGAACGCTGTAATGCCTGTAAATTTATTTAGAATTTTTTAAATTAAAATTAGTAGAACTATTTCAAGAAATATGAATTCTTCGAATATAACAAATTTGCGACATACGGCGCTATAGGGTTAAATTAGACAAATGTTTGCTTGACAAAAATCTTTGTTTAGCCGTATATCAAACAAACATTTTTCCCACTGTAGAAATAGTAATTTTTCACTGAAGCAAATTAGTGTCCTACTTTACACTAATTCAGATTTAGAGAGTAATATCTATTTTCTTATTTTTGTATAAAAAATATAATATAAATGAAATTTAAATTAGTAATTAATGTGTAGGCTTCGTAAATGAAATCTGAACTCACCGATTTTTTCTGCATCTCGCCTCTTCCTGTGGTCCTTCTGCAAAAAACAGATTCAAGATAAGCCCGTGGCTGATTAAAAATATGATATCACGATATTTGCCATTCAAAATCAGTAGTATTATAGAACCGTGACCGAAAAGGTGTGAATTATTTTCATAATCTTATTTTAGACACGTTTAAAAAACAGTAATGATTGTTATTTATTTATTATTCATATTATTCATTATAACTTACTAAAATTTGTGGTTTTTTACTAAAAAAAAATTTTTTAGGTATTTAAATTAACCTACTATTCAAAGAACATTTTGTTCAATTTTTTATTATGATATTTTTACATTATATTTATTTTATATTATTATTTTTTATATTACATAATTCTAACCTATTTTTATAATTTTTATAATTTTTATAATTTTATAATTTTTTAATTTTTTATAATTTCATAATTCTGGAAGTAAGTTAAACTTACCTTTTCAAAGTTTAATACAAATTGAGAGAACGACAGAAATTAAGGAAATGAAGTAGGCCTTTAATATTTTTTTTATATAAAATGTTTTATAATAAGCAGAAAATTGTTTGACATTTCATTACACAAATAAGTTTAAACTTTGCAAATTATTCAATTTATTAGTGAATTTTTTACTAAATGAATTTATATTCACTTTTTTATTCGGTTGTCAAATTCACCTTAAAATAAATAAAAATAAATCTGAAAATGCTAAGATGATGAATCAATTTATTTATGTACGTATTTCTTTAAATTAATTATTTGAGAATACTCCAAATTCACTTAAGAAACTGTGTCTTGTGAAAAAAACTTTTCTTAACTAATTTTCTATTCGTAAATTATTCTACTTTACCCGTTCGTTGCATATGAATTTTTTATTAATTTTATTCATATGACCTCATCGCAGATTGCTGAATTTGATAATTTTAGTTTCAATAAAGTGACTTTGTGGAATCCATTCAATAAAATTCTACGAAATATTTTTATGAAAATAATGACTGATTATGAATTATTGTATACTGGTGGGTTGATTCAATAAAACAAAAGTTCATAATTTTCTTGGTTATTATCCAATACTGTGATAAAGTTGCTATAAAATACTCCCACTACACCTTTCCTCCTTGAACAATTTAAAATCTCAATTATATTATTACTAGGAAACAGCCAGTTTAAACGCAACGATTATATAAACTCTTTGATCGGAGCAACCGGCTTATTACTCAGCGCGACTCATTCTTTCACATTGTCAGTTTTCAAGAAGACGTTACCTTCATTTAGTCTGGTGGTGGAAGGATAACCGTATACACATCAAGTGCATTCATGGATAAAGAAAAAACTTTTCAAAAATAAGTTCGCTCATCGTTTTCTCCTTCTAAAGTGAGAATAGTGTGTTCGGAAAATGTGATATTTTATTCGGCAAACACATAAATGATAAAAATAGAGTTTTAATTCTAAAAACACAGTGAAAAAAGAGAAATTGCCGAAAATTGCTTGCATTATTTCGGTGTGCATATTGCTTAATGGGGAGAACAAATAGAAGTCAATATGCAATGCCAACAACTGTGGAGTCTACATACATACATAAACCAAACGTTTCGCGGTCTACCGGTTAAACTATAAGCACAACCATCAAAGTATGGACAGTCGTTTTACTTTGCCCGAACATTGATTTTACTTCGTAGTCGATAAAATCATGACACTAATAAATGTTCCGGTACAATAAATCTGAATGGAACGATTAGCATTAAAATCTGTGCAGGACACGCATCGAAATTGATTGCGACCTATTTTTATAATAGGTCACAATTTCATAATATTTTTATTTTATAATATTTTTACAACTTTTATAATCTTTCATAATTTTCTAACATATACTTTTTTATTTCATCAAAAAATATGCCAGTATTCAATCTATAATATCTCTTTTTATTTATATAGAAAAATTTATATAGTGCAGAAGTTTAGGAAATTCTTGAAATTTAGTGGAACACTTATTTTTCTCTGATTTATGACAATTTGTTAAAATTTTAATTTCAACTTTAATTCTTTGAAATAAATTGTTTTTCTCAAAATGTGTAATTGATTGAAACTACGAATAAGTAAAGCCGATTGTTCTCTTAACACACCTTCATCACGAGAGACTATAATTTAAGCAGGTGAGGATTACATTGGATTATTGACTAATTTCTGTTATGAATTAGACCTATTAGTGCAGATTCATCCCTAATTTGATTAGTCCTGTAGATCCATTAGTCGTTAATTATCTATCCTGATTCGGATGTCAAATTCATCTCACAAGGTACTTCATAATAGAAATTAGTTTCCGAAAATACGAACAAATATTTTTTCTTGTCTCTAATTCTTGTATTACTTCTGTATGTATTACTTTTTTATGTCAAATAATATGATTGATTTAAATTAATTTTGTTGTTTGATATTTAAACAAATTTTGTGTGAATATATTTAAATTAAATAAATCTTTTGTTTAAAATATACAACGCAGTTATTTGGACCTGTATCAAAAATAATAAAAATACCATAAGTTTGATTTACACAATTGATTTCAAACATTTATTGGAACTAAACTTTAATTAGATTCAAACAAACTTTTTGAAATTCAAATAAGAAATTTGTTGCAAACATTCAAAGTGGATGCAAATTAGAATAAAAAAAGTCTTATGACAGAGTGTTATATCATTCTTAAAAATCACACTTGATATGGAACCACGCGTGTTATGTAATGCACGCACGTGAATTACATATGCGCGTACGTCAGTAATAAACAATTATTCAGGAAAACACGATAAATTCAATGTAATGTAAAATATAAGGGTGAAAATCAAAAAATCGTCAATATTCGCCTAATAATGTTTGTTGAGAAAAATATTTCAAAGATTAAAGCACGTTTTTTCTGTTAGTATGCATCTGGAAAATAATTCTTTTTTCAAAATAAAAATTGAAACGCACCAAGCATTGATTCCTTGATATATTCCTTATTATTTCCTCAAATTTTAGCATTATATTTGGATTTTTGTCTTCATAAACCCGCTGAATATAAATAAAAAATCAGTCGGTAATTCGTGACATCATTGTGTATAATATACCCTTAATTGTAATTTAATTAGATTTTAAAGTCATAGCGAGAAGTAAAAAAGGTGCCCCTTTGTTCCCAACATTTTTTTTATATACAAGATGGTCCTGCTTCAAGTTCTAAACATGCGACGATCAAGCCTTTGCTCGCATTCACTACATGTTCACGGAGTCTCGCGAAAATAAAAATATGATGATTCTATCTTGACTAAAAATATTCCAAAATTATTCACATATGACTCTTTCGACGAAAAATTTCTTAATCTTTTCAATGCTTTTTACCAAAAGTTACAGTCGCGTTTCCTTCCCGAGTTATTAAATGTAAAGACAAGAATTTTTTTCCGATGAGATGCAAGTGAAGCGGTCTGATACTCGTGACCGGTACTGTAAACCAGGATATTTTTAAGAATAAAAGCGTAATCTTCTCGGGACACATTTTCGTCGATTTTTTTATTTTCACCCTTAAAAGTGTTATCTATTAAAAATAAAAATACAAACATAAAGATTTTGGGGGAAGAGATGTAATAAGCATCCCGTAGGTATTGCTTTGGGACTAGTGCAGTACGTCATCGCTTAAGTACAGATAGCTGTCCCTATTATGTAGCTGTTCACCAACAAGGAGATATGTAAGCGGAAATTTAGTTAGTACCTAGTCGGCTTTGCCTGCTCGGACGTTCTTGTCAACTGACAACCCAGTAACGGATAGCCATAATTAATTACTCTCGGATCAGGGGACTAAAAGTACATTGCTCTTCTTGCACTTCTAAACATGAGCAAAATAAACTAAAATAAAAAAAAATATATGTAACATCCACATAACAGGGATCACAACGTTTGAGCAGTTCAATTTTAGCTGAAATAGAGGATATAATTTTCGAAAAAAGGGGATTTTCTTAAAAAGGGGGGAACTTTTTTTTATTAAAAATACCAGACCGAATACATTTCAAATCATGCAGGCGGACGTGTGAAATTTTCAGGATTGACTTGCCAATGAAATAGGTATTTGTACGTGGAAAATAAGAAGACACGTATTTTTTTTTAATTAACATAGCGACATTTTTACATTTTTTACGAATATTTTAAAATTTTAATGATAAAATGAGTTTTTTGGAAATTTTACTTTAAAAACCTTGCCATTTTTGCAATTTTTGAGATATTAAAGTTTCCCTTGTTTCAGTTTTTGTACAGTTTTTGTACAGTTTTTTAAACTCTTTCATATTTCACAAAAAAATTTTAAAAATAATAAAAAATGGTAAAATTATTTCGATTAAAAAAAAGTTTTTTTTTAAAAAACCCCACCTTTTTTTCTCTGAAAGTTTTAGGAATAATAGGTACTAATATAGTCTACTTAGCATAAATTTCCCATTTAGTATTTTTTTGTTTTTCGGGAAAAAAAATAAATTTAGATTTTTCTTGTAAAACTTTGCCATTTTTGAGATTTAAGATTTTTTTTGTTTCAGTTTGTCAAGTTTTTTTCCACTTTTTCGAAACCGATGAGAAAACCCAAGAAAGAATAAAAAATGGTAAAGCTATTTTGATTGTTTAAAAAATTAAAACCCGAAATTTCTTTAAAATAGCTATTTTTTAGCTGAAATTTTCGAGTGATAGGTTATGTATATTCAAGACGAACTGTCTTTTTTTCGCGAGAAAACAACGTTGATTCGTGTGATATTTCCTTTACTTCAGAGTATTTATTTACGTTTCGACTTAACCGTTGGAATAATCCTGTCAAAAGTCGACTAAAAATTCCAGTTATAGTATCTGGTAGTGCCTGATGCAGATCAAAATGTCCAAATTATGAAAAAATGCATAAAAAGGTTTTGATAAAATTTCGTGTTTTAATTTTTCAAAAACTCAAAATAGCTTTACCATTTTTGATTCTTTCTTGATTTTTCTCATCGGTTTCGAAAGAGTGAAAAAAACTTGACAAACTGGAACAAGGAAAACCTTAAAATCTCAAGAATGGCAAGGTTTTGAAGAAAAAATCAAGATTAATTTTTTCTGCCAAAAAACAAAAACATACCAAATAGGAAATTTATGTTAGGTAGACTATATTAGTACCTATTATTCCTAAAACTGTCAGGGAAAAAAGGTGGAGTTTTTGAGAAAAAAATGTTTCAATTTGTTTCAAAAAATCAAAATAACTTTAACACTTTTTATTATTTTTAATTTTTTTGAGGGATTCTGAAAGAGTGCAAAAAGTGTATAAACTGAAACAAGAAAAACTTTAATATCTCAAAAAATGCAAAAATGTTTTTAAAGTAAAATTTCCAAAAAACTCATTTTATCCTTAAAGTTTTAAAATATTCGTAAAAAATGTAAAAATGTCGCTATGTTAATTCAAAAAATACGTGTCTTCTTATTTTCCACGTCAAAAAACATATTTCATTGGCAAGCCAATCCTGAACATGTCACCCGCCGCGCCGGCCTGCATGATTTGAAATGGATTCGATCACCAAGGGAGTGAATAAATATTCATAAATATGGAATGTTTATATATAGAAGCAGGGAAAAGAGAATTAAAATTAACTGCAATGCATTTTGGAAGAGGCAGCAATACATTTCTTAGAAAAAATTAGTTTGAGACAAAATTATTTGTCTATTAATACTTATTTGGAATTCACCAGGAATACTTCAGAATTCACCTTGAATTCTTTGGAACTCAATGAATTCTTTAGAATTCATCATGAATTCTTTGGAATTTCATTATGACTACTCCTTGAATACTTTGAAATTCTTTGGAATTCACCATGAATTCATTGAAATTTAATTATGAATGCTTTTGGATTCTTCGGAATTTACGTTGAATTCATCGGGATTCACGTTCAATTCTCTGGAATTCATCGTGAATTCTTTGGAACTGACAATGAACTCTTCGGAATTCACCATAAATTTGTGGAATTCTTTGGAATTCACCAGGAATACTTCGGAATCCACCTTGAACTCTTTGGAGTTCAAGGTTAATGAATTCATTGGAATTTAATTATGAATTCTTCGGGATACTTCAGAAATCACCTTGAATTCTTTGGAATTCACATTAAGTTCTTTGGAATTCACCTTGAATTCTTTGGAATTCACCTTAAATTCTTTGGAATTTATCACCAATTATTTAGACTTGACAATGAACTCTTCGGAAATCACCTTGAATTCTGGGCTTCAAAGAAATCTTGGTGAATTCTGAAGGATTCCAAAGAATCTGTTGTGATTTCCAATGAATTCATGGTAAATTCCGAAGAATTCCTGATGAATTAGGAAGAATCTCAAAGAATTCATAATTAAATTACAAAGCATTCCGAAGAGTTCATTGTGAATTTCAAAGAATTTCAAAGAATTTAAGGTGAATTTTGAAGAATCCCAAAGAATTCATAATAATTAAATTCCAAAGACAAAATTTTGATAGTTTTCAACCTATTTAAGCAAAATAATTTTATCTATGATACAATTAAAATTAAGAGAAATTAAGTAATCATCGAAAAACAGGTGTCCCCGCAATTCTAAGTGTTAGTGTATAATACAATGACTTTTCTTATTTCCTGAATCGTTTTTAGACAATTCTTTAAACAAACATGGATTTTATTACATTTTTTTCACATTAAACTTCTATTAAGTAAATTGAAGACAATATTTTCATAAAAATCTGCGAACTAAATCCGGATCAGGTGTCCAAATGCGAATCATTATTGATTACACAATAAATAAATACCATTATAAACTAAATTTTTGTGAAATTTTCAGTTTGCGTTAAGCTAAACGTTTTACAAAAATTTAGTTTCCAATTGTAGTTATTTGTGGCAAAAATAATAGTGATTCACATTTGGACCCTTGATCCGGATTTGTCTCTTTTGTCTTATCTAGAATGAGAGTTCTTTTTTCTAAACAAAAGTTCGAGAATTTGAGCAAAATAATTTAAGATATTTTAACATTTCATTGCTTAATGATATTTAACCATATTTAATTGTTTAATATTTAATATTTAACCATTTTTTAATAACTAAAAACGTTTTTATTACAAAAACTGGAAAAATTCCCGGTCAGAAAAAAATTCCCTGTGATTTCCCAATCTTTCCCGGTCATAAAAAATTCCTGGTCATTTCCCGGGTTTCTGGTCCAGCGGCCATCCTGAAAAATCTATATTTAGAATCGTACTAATTTATTTATAAATTTCATTAAAAAATTGGTCAGACAAAACAATTTACTTGACGTATTTAAATTTTTATTTGACTTAACCAATTCTTTGTTTGAATTAATCAAATCTTGTGTAAATCAAACAAAATTCATTTAATTCAAATACATTTTTTGTTTAAGCAAACAATTTGTTTGAACTAAACAAGTTTTGTATGATTTAAATAAACTTTGTAAAATTCAAATAACAAATTTTATTAAATCAAAGTGCATTTAAATTTTTGTTATTTGAATCAAACAAATCGTTTTTCTCAGTTGTTGTGATCAATTTCTTGTTCAATTTTTACAGTGATAAAAATAATTACAGTGTAATTACAAAACTATTTTGCAATAGCTTTTTGTCATTAAACCTACCAGAGATGGAATAACTCATCCTGTGATTATAAGAAATTCAAGATTAATATATCCAAGACAGATTTTTCCATATTTTACACAACATACCAGCATTGAAAATTTGCAATTTCATTTTATAATAATATCCTTGTGGATAATTATGGAAGAAGGTGAAGTTCAAAGCAAACTTAACACGATCATTGCAAAGAACAATTATCTCGCTCAAGATGGAAATTTTGAATTACGGAAACAGTTTTTATTACAAAATTGCTTTAAATATGCATTGTTTCCAGTGCATATATAAAACATGCATTTCTATAAACCTAGATTCCTAATTATAAATAAAGGAAGAGCACTAAACGTGATTGGATCAAGTGTGTACATAAAATATTTAATCTGGCTCAATCAGTGTGCAGAGCAACACATTTGTCAAGTAGGGGATGTCAGTAAAGGGCGAATTTACGTAACTGAATCAGCGTCTATTTAGGTCGATAGGTCAAAGACAATTCACGCACATTAAGTCATGATCAAGGCTTATTGCCTAATTGATAATATTTTATATCATAAATGAATGAAAAATTCACTGACAGCTTCTTGCACGAAATGATGGTTTTGATTGACTGGTACAGCGATAAGACATTAACTTTCATCACATGCCAAGAGAGTTTAGACTTTTTCTTGAATTCTATATTGATTAACACATTCCAATTACTCATCGAGATTTAGATATCATTTAAAATAAGATTGCATCATTTAAAATATGAAGATGTTTATTTAATTGTTGCGAGAGTTCAGACTTGATCGTGAATTCTACATTGATGAACACATTACAATTACTCTAATCGAGATTTAGATATCATTTAATATTTTAAATTATTTCATCATTTAAAATATGAAATGTTTATTTAATCGTCACTGTTTTTCTGTAATGGCCATAACCACATTTACGAGGCTCATGAATTTCAAATGCTTCAATCCCATAAAATAGACTGTCTTTTATCTTCAGTGATCAGTAAGAGTAATCTGCATGGTACAGGACGTAAATCAGATTGGAGTTTGAAAGTATTGGCTTGATCAGGAGATGACTCGAGGAAGCTTCAACGATATACATGCTTCCATTAACCATATCGTGCTTAGTTAAATTTATCTGCCTAGCTTGCAAAATGGATTACGCTCTTTTACGACAAATTCTGGTTGGACTTGTGTGTAAGTATATCTTAAAACCTAAAATCTATGACACATCAACAAGAGGTTATTGTGGAAACAAAATTTGTAATTTAAAGTTAATTAACTCTTTTAAATACTCATTAAAAATTTCTTAAAAAATTGTAACTTCTTTATACAGAGACTTTGTATTTTTGTAACTTCTTTGTACAGAGACTATGTAACTTTGTAGCTTCTTTATACAGAGACTTTGTATTTTTGTAACTTCTTTGTACAGAGACTATGTAACTTTGTAGCTTCTTTATACAG
>JBAGKK010404184.1:0-18191 GCA_037177015.1 Euceroptres primus
ACGCGATGTCCCAAACTACAAATTTAAAATAGAAAATTGCTAAATAATATCAAAAATATTTTCTTTAATAATTTGGGATTATTAAAATCGCTTGAAATGAGTTGAAAAAGATGATTATGTAGTGATAAGTTGAATATTTTACAGTTAAAGATAGTAAAAAGCGCTCCGAAGTTTGTCCCCAAATTTTGTGTCAGGTTTTACGATTTTGCTATTTTAACATGAAATTCCAAGATCGTGATTCAAACTATTTAAAATGCGACGTAGAATTGTTAATTTTAGGCTAACGGAGATTTTCATATAGTAGAAAATCGATTTCTCATCAGTATTTCCAAATAGCTGACAATAATAATCACTATTTTTGCAGAATATGTTTTACAAAATGTCATATTTATTGAACTATTAATTCAAAGTTTTATTAAAAGAGCGGATATCTTGAAGCTGTGGAGTCAATATCAGATAAATCGCGCAATCACAGATGTTTTCCATATTTTTTATAATTTTTACCTATTTATATATTTACCTATATCTATATCTATATCTGTATATTTTTACCTAAATATTTGTTCTGCCAAGGTCGAATGCCATACATTGTGAACTTTGTTAGTGCAGTGACGAACAAATATTCCTGGATCTTTCTATTTCGTTTTTTTATACTCTCTTGGGTTGAACGTATTTGAAAAAAAATATTTTAGGCGGCATGGAATATTAATTTTTTTCAGAGATTTCTTGGTCTAATATGGTCAACTTTTTGGCAATCGCCCATATATATTTTATATTCTTTACATATGTATTATATGCTTTTATTGTTTACCTTTGAAAAACTTGTGTATATTTATTTATACTTATCAAACATAATATTTAGACAAAAATTTATGAAGTCACTAAAAATATTTGGAGTAGATTAACAAGATGGGAAGCTACCTGTGAATGGATAATTGTATTTCTAAGTAATAATTTTATCAAGAGGCCTATTTTGACACGTAATGAAAATCGGAAATAATATGATCTCGAGATAATTGCTATTTATTCTGACGTATACGTTCCGAGATAACACAGCGGATTCACGCTTACTGCTTGCACTTTCATTATAAATTCACTACGCCTGGGCGTGCTTTTCAAGGTCGCACAAATTGAAAATGAGCAAAAAACTCGAGCTTAGTGATTAAGGTGTAATTAAGGATGTGAAGGATTTATGGTATTAGGGCAGTGTAAGAAATGGAACTTAATTGAAATCGAACTTCATTTCGTGGTTATTTATTTCAAGCGAGGAAAAAGAAGTGTATCATTACTTTTTTAGTTACCTTATTCTATTGAAATTCTATTGAATATTCTATTGAAAATTAATTAATGAATGTAATTATTGATGAACGGATAATATTACTTATTCAGGTTTGGATATTAATTTAATAATCTCTAAATAATAGTTGAGTTCCAAAATTAAAATTTCGAAATATTCATCCTGAAAACGTGAAACTCGATAAAACATTGTTCAATTTGCAACTGGTATTGTAAAGCAACCGGTACGTAAAGCAGGTGGAATATGAAAATTAGATGACAATAAAACTGTTCGGATAAAATCTCGGTTTGAATAATGCGATTGACGTAAAATCTTCTCGTTTTTTTGCGTTGGCCGTTCAGGTCCTTGCATTTCGAGGAAGAGTTCTCGCTTGACTGGCATCGAACTCTCCATAAGAGTTCCCAGTTCTCTACATCTATTGAAGGCTTCAAGTCGAGTTTAATCGTCCTGTAGTCGTGTGTAAATTCGCTGCACGCCTCCAGAATACAAGCGGCAGGCATGCATCGTGAATACAAATCGGTCTAGGTCGAACAACTGCATTATTCCTACCAAGAGAATCCGAATTATTCCCTCCGCTCCACGAATCAAAACTTCTCATATCTGTATCGAATTCCAAAGGTATCTGGATGCTATTTGTAAATTTCCAGCGGTAAAGAATTCCTTTACAAGCCAACCGAGACTGAGACGATTTCCAGAATATTTTCGTGGTTTTACTTTATCGAAATTCTTGCTAGATCTTGGTGGAATAAAATCTCAATCCTAGGATCATTGACTCTTCGAATTAATTTCAAAGAAAAACACGTTATTCTTTTGGAATTCAATTTTAATTTTTCAACGGTATACGTTATTTTAATACCTACACTGCTAAAAAATCTTAATATAAGCTCGAAAATGTTAGACAATGTTACCAATGAGTGTTTAGCGATTTTGAAGTATAAAATAAATAATAAAAATAAAATAAATACTAAAAAAATTATAAATAATCTCTGAGAAATTAGATTAAATGAAATTCTTAAGACCGGAAGTTAGTGGGACGATAAGTGTATTTCTATTGTGTGAACGTGTTCACATTAAGGTTGAAGGATAGTTTTATGAGGGCAGGTGTGGTAAAAAATAAAGGGACCTCGAAACGAATCAAGAGGGCGTCAAGTAAGAGTGGAGAGAAATCCATTTCGTTTTCACGCTTTTATATTCTCGGTCAGCACTAAGGCCGGACCAACGTACGCTACAGAGTATTACTCAACATGCAACTGTTGACGGCCCTGACTTTGACCGAAGAACACGTTCTCTGTGGGAATCTAGAATCTAGAAGTGTTGAAATGCAAGGTAGAGAGTAAAAAGAGTGTTTCTCATTTTTTTCCTGAAAAGGTGCACTCAAACTATCTATTCAGAAGAGAGTCTTTTTAGGAGGATATATAATTCAGAGCACCACTTTCAATGGGGAGAATCGACTGGAACCATGACAAATGCTTTTATTTTGTTTCCTGTAAAGAAACACAAATTGACTTCCACTCTGTTAAGTCGTATTGTATGAGATTGTAATATTTTGTTACTTAAGCTTCATAGTTTTACTTAAGTTAATGGTAATTTAGTTTACAATTGAGATAATTTAGAGAACGCATAGGTTTTTCAAGAGGAAAATACTCAAGGAATATAGATAAATATAGGAGGGAAAATTCTTGGAAACAACAGTTCAGAACAAAGTTCTTAGCGTTACCACGATTGTTCGTATTTAGAGCAATTGAGGTTATTATTACACTTTGTCCTTATTATCCTGACTTAACCTGTGAAACGAAGAGCAATTGTGTTTCATTGCACAGTTATATTTTGTTCTCTTATATTTCGAAGGTATTCACAAAGAAAATCCAAAAGAACAAGAGGCAATTTTTTTCTATACTTAGAGATTATAACCAGAGGTGTGCAGTTTGTCAGTTCGAATTTTCAATGCAAATTCGTACCTTCTCGGCCACGTTTAAAACATTGAATCTTTCGAAGTTGAGTTTAATTCAAGAATAAATTGAAGCTTCTAAGCCCTCTTCGAGTGCAAGATTTCTCGAAATCGATATTTTTCAGTTGGTTTTGAAATTAAATCCATCTGAAATGCAAATCGAATTTGTAAGGAAAGATGGTGCAAATAATCTTCTGTATACCGATGGAAATTGAAAGAAATTATCTTTAGTCTCAAATGAATGATCAAAGTTCCAGCAAAAAATTTAGGAGAACATATCTTTGACTTTAAGAAAATTTTTCCCAATTGAATTCTGAAGAACGAAATCATGTTTGAATGACTGAAGAAAAATAGTTACTTGGGCCAACTAGCTTACTATGTCCCTGCTAAATAAGTCCCTGCTAATTTAGTGGTACAATCATTTTACTGGTTGATCGAATTGATTCGAATTTGAAAAATTCGAATCGAACATTCGAATCAACGATTCGAGTTTTTCAAATTCGATTTGCATTTCAGATGGATTTAATTTCAAAACCAACTGAATAATTTCGATTTCGAGAAATCTTGCACTCGAAGAAGGCTTAGAAGCTTCAATTTCTTCTTGAATTAAACTCAATTTCGAAAAATTCAATGTTCTAAACCTGGCCGAAAAGGTACCAATTTACATGCAAAATTCGAAATAACGAAATGTATACCTCTAATTATAACTCATGATCCTGTTTTTGAAGATTATACATGAATAAAATGATAAAGAAATAAAATATTGCTTCAAAAAGCATTATGATGTTGGATTTAAGTTCAAGTGCCTCTTTTTCAAGTTCAAGTGTCTCCTTTTCTAATTCAAGTGTCTCTTTTTCAAGTTCAAGAGCCTCTTTTTAAAGTTCAAGAGCCTCTTTTTCAAGTTCCAGGGCCTCTTTTTCAAGTTCAAGAGTCTCTTTTTCAAGTTCAAGAGCCTCTTTTTCAAGTTCAAGTACCTCTTTTTCAAGTTCAAGTACCTCTTTTTCAAGTTAAAGTACCTCTTTGTCAAGTTAAAGTACCTCTTTGTCAAGTTCAAGTACCTCTTTGTCAAGTTCAAGTACCTCTTTTTCAAGTCCAAGTGCCTCTTTTTCAAGTTAAAATATCTCTTTTTCAAGTTCAAGTTCAGGATTGCCTCTTTTTTTGATAGAATGTTGAGATTGTAAAGAATGAATAAGAGCCTTAATTTTTTGCGACTTTTTTTTAGGGATGCCACTCGAACCTCAACCACAGTTCTTTGCGATTCATCTAACACCAAGTTGTCAATTGTTCTGAACACAATTGTGAGTTTTTTGCCCCGATGAGTAAAGAAATGGCAATTGACTTGGCTATCAATTTTTTGCCAGCGGAGTGAGTTCGAGCACATTTTTTGTTACAGATATTTTTAGTACGATAGTCAGATAAAGGTTTAGAAAATTAATTTCTAAATGGATTATTTTTATTTCCAAAGATGTGTACGGACAAAAGATGTGATTAAAATGGTACTAAAGGTATTAAGTTATGCATTTGAGATGTAGCAAAAATCAAGGTGTTTCAGTAATTTTTGACAAATCATTATGTGAGAAGTTATCGGAAAAGATCTTCTTTAAAATGAAAAATAATGAAAAGGTTGACATTTCTAATGCCAACCTAACACAACATTTCTAATGCCAACCTAACACAACATTTCTAATGTCAACCTTGAGAAAAAATACTCTAACATTGTGGAAAAATGGTGCAAATAATCTTCTTTCTACGGATGGAAATTGGGAGAACTCAACTTTTTTTCTCCAGTTCTCAAGTTCCAGCAAAAAAGGGCCTGCACCATTTAAATTAAAAAAAGGTTTTGGTAGATTTTTTTAAGATTGATTTATCTTGCGGTTCATGAAAATAGAAGAAATTTCCGAAAAGGATTTTGATCGAAGATAATCAGTTTTTTTAGTACGGGGTCCTTTTAACATCACAGCAAACCATTTGTGTGAATTTTGTTCCATCTTATTATGAATAATTGAAACTAATTGAAATTTTCGTTGTAATTTCAGTTGTTTTCGAGTCTCATCTTTGTTGCAACTCATTTTGAGGGAAATTTAGTGTTAAATTGAGGATCGACGTTTTACAGTGATCCTTTTTCCTTGAGGAAAGATAGTGCAAATAATCTTCTGTCTACCGACGGAAATTGGAAGAAATCATCTTTAGTCTCAAATGAATGATCAAAGTTCCAGCAAAAAGTTTAGGATAACATATCCTTGTCTTCAAGGAAATTTTTCTCAATTGAATTCTAAAGAACGAAATCATGTTTGAATGACTGAAAAAAAATAGTTACTTGGGCCAACTAACTTACTATGTCCCTGCTAAATAAGTCCCTGCTAATTTATTGGTACAACCATTTTACTGGCTGATCTAACTATCCGATTCGTTACTTCAAAAATTCAGATAGATATATCAATAAATAGAATGGTTCCATCAACTGATTAATATCTTCCAATTTATCAGTTGATCTAGCTGTCCCATTAGTTACTCCAAAAAATCCGATAACTAATAAATTAGCAGGGACATATTTTACAAGATAGTTTGGCCCAGCAAAAAATTGTTCCCAGTGAATCTTAGGATATCTAATAAATCAGCAGGGACATATTTTACAAGATAGTTTGGCCCAGCAAGAAATTGTTTCCAGTGCATCTTGGGAATCATGTTGAAGATCAAGATCTTATCCATGAGATCCAGACGAGAGAGGCAAGCCAAAGAAGTACAACTTGTTCGTTTCTCTATCCTCCGGTTAAAAACAAGGCACTACCACCTTTTCTTTTTCGCGATTACCGTAACAATCATGGCAGGTCGCACAGTCGGTCAAATTCATAAATCCCAGCACCTTTCTGCAAATCCCCGAAGAACACAAATCTGAACACACGTACCTTGCCGAGTCACTGGTACCAACGGGTTCAAAGTTCACCTTGAGAATAATCACACGCCACTGTGTCCCTTTTCGCGATAAAACTTGCTTCTTCCGTAGAGTTCACGATGCAGATGTGAAAGAACTGGATAACTTAGATAAATAAAGCGAGGGGTATATAAATAATAAAAAAAGGGAAAAACCAACTCGCACCGCGAACCCGACCACACGCACACTTCTCGCTTCGAAAAACGTCCTGATGGCTGGGCTGTCGGCACGGCTCTGTCTTCGAGGCCGCGGAACGGCCTGACTTTATAAACCAAGGTGGTAGTGGCATCCGGCCATCGGGAGTTAAAGCAGAGCCAGGACTGGCCCGTTCCGGTCTATACAGTGATGCAATTGGCTGCTGAGATAGCGGTACCCTGAGAAGTCGAGGTGCTCTTGTGTACCTCGACTCTATAGTGGATCTTGTGGAACTTCGACATTTCCGTGCATCTTCTTCGCCGTGGAACTGTAGGCTAGTTACTCCCCGTAATTAGGGAACAGTGACATTTTACCGTTTCTCTCTCTTTTGCCTCGTCTTCTCTCTCTTTCTCTTTCTCTTAGCCCCTTCCTTTCTTTCTGCTCCTGTGCTCTCTTTCTTTTTGCAAGATTCCATTGTCAGTTACTGATGCTTCCTTCCGTATAATTTACGACAGGTCTATTATACAATACTCATATTCGTAATATTCGTGAGATTCTGACTTACAGGCTGAACTGGACAGTAATCAGTGACAAATGAAGGGTGGCACGGCATAAGGGACCAAGCCACATTTTGCTGATTTTTCAGGAGAGACAAAAAACGTTCCGTAAAATCTAATTTTGAATTAAGAAAAAAAGCAAACATCTTCTCTCAAGATAGATCAATACTGAATTGAAGCGTGAAAAATTTCATTGGACCGAGAAAATGGAGGGAGAGTATCTTTTTTTTACTCGGAGTGCACATTTTCTTAAATTTAGCCAGTGATTAAGAATACAATTTTCAATTTCAGAAAAAAAACACATTTTCCAAGCAAATGGATGGGGAATTTTTCTTTTCGTTCCAGATCCGCGTTTTTTCAACTTTGGACGTTGATAAAAAATCCAAGTTTCAATTTAAAAAAAAAAAACTTGCTACCGAGGTACTATAGTACTGAATTGAGGCATGAAAAGTTTAAAAAAAGTCATTGAGTTCTGAGAAAATGGAGGGGAAATTTTTTTTCCGGTCCAGGCGTATATTTTCTCAATTTTAGGTCACGATGTATAACATCTTATTTTCAATTTAAAGACGCAGAAGCAAAGTAGATTTAGAGCTAGGGAGTTACAAAAGGTTACAAAATGATGCAAAGACTTGAAAAAATTTGAGAAAAAATGTTTTAAAAAATTGAAAAAATGCAAAAAAATTGAAAAATTGCAAAAAAAATTTGAAAAATAAAATTATAAAAAATTCCTTTTGATACAATGTATATTAAAATTTATTTGATATTTTGAACCAATAATATAATTTTGGACAAAGTGTGGAAAAAATTATGCTGTGCCATCCTTCAAATATTGTTTGAATATTTCAATTACAAATCAGGGGTCGTTATGAAATCACGATTCACAGTAGTGAATCGCCCCACAGTGGGGCAGAAAAAATGTCTCTGGACAAATTGATATTCAGAAGCGGTTTGTGAGCCGTTTTGAACGTTTTTTAAAAAATTAAAGCTAATAAAATTCCACATAAATCGGTCAAGGCCGATTTTGAAAAAATTTTTTTAATTTTTTTTTTATTTAATAACAAAAATGAAAAAAAAATTTTTTTTTTAGAAGAGTACCGGTTTTCGAAAAATACTTGGATTCAATCCATAATACCTAGAATCAATGAAGTAACTATCCAGAAAATGTATACCGTATAATAACTATCCAGAAAATGTATACCGTTAATAAAGTAAAATAGAAATAAAATAAAATAAAAGTTGTCTAATAGTTTAGAAATTGTTTAAAAATGTATTGAATTTGTTATAAACAAATAAGTGAGTGAAAATGGATTCGATAGGGATTGGTTGTGATTTGTGAGTTGATTTGCACTAAATTTGAACAATTTATAGACAAAAACCGTTTTTTAAATTGAATTCATGAAATATAATAAATAAACTGTTATTTTATAAACAATTATCCATAGCAGGTAGTTATATTGAAATAAATCAAGTTTTTTCTATTTAATCGACCAAAAATTATATGAAAATGTCACGAAATTATCAAATTTATTCATCCAATAACAACGGATGATTGTTTAAACAAATTTAATTAAGAAATGCACTGTCTGGCTATTTTTAGAGATAAAAACTTGGTTTTTTCAACGTAATGAAGTGTATATAACTAATTTTTAAATTTTTAGGGAGCTTATATGACACTCAACAATTTTCATTGTTAAGAAAAATTGTTTAAACAAATTTTTATCATCTTAGACATTTTTTAAGAAAAAAATTACGTTTCTTTAGGGTATTGGTAGATTGTTATTTAGTAAGGGCTCTGTGCTATCGGTCGATAACAATTGATAAATGTTTGAACAAAATTAATTAACAAATGCATTTTTCGGCTATATTTAAAGCTAAAAGCTTGGTTTTTTCAACGTAACCAAATGTTAATTACTAATTTTTAAACTGTTTTTTTATAAAACTCGATAACGATTCACTATTGTTATTGTCATTAATAATTTGACAGACAATTTTTTGTCCTCTCATATATTTGTAAAAAAAAACTTCAGTTTTTCTTGTGAAATATATAGACAATTACTTAGACATAACTCCTTGCTATCATTTGATAACAAACGATGATTTGTTAAACAAATGATTAGATTTTTTACTGCTGGACAGACACGTTATATACACTAAGTAATTTCTAGAAGCATTGCTGCAGCTTCTGGAAGCAATGGACTTACTTAGGATGTATAATGTGTCTGTCATCTCGCCAAGTTTGAATAATTTTTTTCTTTTCTTTAGTTTATTAAGTTTTCATTTACTTAGATAAATTTAACCAATTTAAATAAGGTTATATTCTTTAATATTACTTGGTAGTGATAAATTTTTAATAGCGGAGTTTTTTGCATCGTAGATGTTTTTGGTGAGATTATATAACGTTCAAAGAAGGAAGGGGGGAGAAATTATGCGCACTGAGAAGAAAATTTGCTGGAGCCAAATAAATGCATTTATTTTGTGTTTTTTCTTTATACTAAGGAATTGTTTAATTAAGATAAGGAAATATTAGATAAAGAAACAAGACTCAAGTCTTGATTCAAGGAAATCATTTCTTCGGTTATATTTACTTGGTACTCTCTAAATTTAAATCAAACTTTTCACTAATTTTATTCAGTGATCCATTTCTAGCTAATTCATCAGTGAATTTTGACTGAATTTTAAATGAAATAAATATTGCTTTGTAGCAATTATATAAAAGAATTAACGAAATAATTTTTTTGATGTGAAAAACCTCATTTCATTGAATCTTGTTGGCGTTCCAAAAAAATATTTCTTCAGTTTGATGAATTGTACTTTTTTAAGCGATAAGTATGTATTTGAACCAAACAATACAATCATGCGTTATTGATACAGTCATTCCTTACTTTCGGTACGATATACAATTTACTTGTATTAAGGAAATATTTATTTGGTCGTCTTCAGTAGTTTCATTTCTTTGAACTGAAAGAAAATGTTGCAAATCGTTGAAAACTAGGTGACATTTATTTGCATCATTTTGATACCTATAGATTTACTGTTTATGCATAATTTCTTGCATAGAGACTATCGATAATTCAATACACATAAATTATACAAATAAATATAATAACTAAAAATAGTTTGCTTTAATTTATTATTTTGTTCTTGCTGGAACTTTGATAATTCATTTGAGAACACTGAGAAAAATGGCTGTGGTAAAACTACCCATAGTGGTGTGATAAAAAAAAGTAGATAAAAGTACCATTTTTCCAATAATTATAACCATTTTTGAGTAGTAAATAGTACTACTTTTGAATGGTCAATTAAATGTAGTTATATTAAGGTTGTTATTTTAAATTAAATTTAATATAGTTATATTAAATGTAGTTATATTAAATTAAATGTAGTTATAATTACTATTACTTGTAGTTGAATCAACTAGAATCGTTAAAAATAATTATTCCATATAGTTAAATTTGCTGTAAGAATAGTAATATTTACTACTTTTTGTAATTCACTTGACTACCCATTGTATACTTTCTATAGTTCTTTTAACTAGAGTTTTGAGACGGGCTCCTGTTGGAACTATAAAAAATAGTTGAAAAACAGTCATTTTATTAAGAATTTTTTTTAGTGTAATAAAGATGAGCTCTTCCAATTTTCATCGGTAGAAAGAAGATTATTAACAATATTTTTCCTCAAAGAAAAATGATATGTTAGAAACATGTCTTAGAGAATCTTTTCTCAAGGTTAAAAAAAATAGCAAGGCCAAGAATTTTTGCAAAAATTGTATTACTTAATTTTTCTGATAAACATTAAATTTTTGAATTGAATTTCATTTTAATATTTTCAATCATTTCTCAATCACTTTTATAATAATTTGAATTTCTTCTCAAGAAAAATCATCAACTCCTGTTTAAAAAAAACTCAAATAATTAGAAAAGTAATAAGAAATACCGGAAATTTTTTTTCATGTCGAAATTATTTTGTACTTTTCCTGGAGTTGTACTTTAAGTTACAAATTACATTGCTGAATGTAATTTAAGTATTTTTTGCCCAGCTCTGGTTCAGGATGAATGGCAAAGCGCATTAAACTACATTTAAATACGATCTTTTATGGTAGGATAGTGCCGCGAAATTTCTGTAAACATTCTAGGAATCTACGACTTTGCATTTAATGCTCAGAAATGTAGGTTTGGACGCACTGGGTTTTCTATGCATGTTTTATGTGAATTTTCTTCCGAAAATTCCCACAATTCTGTTTTTCCAATTGTTTCTTAAATATGCAAAAAGATTGCCGAATATTTATAGCATAAAAGCACTAGAAGTAAACCACCGGTGTTGATAACATTTAATCAAAACATTTTAAATTAATCGTGATTGTTTTTAAGAAAATTAAAATATCGATAACAATCTGTTTAAAAGTTGGAACATCCTTTTATATTGAGAATCTTTGAAGGGAACAGAAATTACCAGAATATTGAAGTGGATAGAAAATTGCAAAAATTAATAAATAAATAAATAATTAATAAAATTAATAAATAATGAAGAATTTTTATTTATCCATTATCAAAGAGTAAGATACATTTTAAAAAAAGTGTATATAAGGTAGATGTCCCAGTAATCGTACCGGTCCCAGTAATCGCGCAGTTAGCACATAACCTAAAGAAATAATTATAAAAGATATTTCAAAAATTATTTAGTAACAAAAAATAACGAGATTTAGCATTATTTGTTATCAAAATCAATAACAATCAAGTACAAATGCTTAAAAAATAATATTGACGGCGAAACGATTACTGGGACTAAGGTCACGGTTACTGGATCATTTACCTTACTTCCGAAAAGTTGTTATCAAAATGTGAGATTTTTTTAGAAATAAATCGCTCTGTAAGAATTTTATAGTTAAATATACTTTCAGTCACTAAATATTTAGGTATAGTTTTATTCTGTGTACATAGTTATGCTAACGTTTGAAAGCTATGCATTAGGTATTCTACTTGAATGCACCGCTCAGCTGACACCCATGAACATTGACACAGTCAACCATGGCAGTGTAAGAATTTTAAGTTGGCTGGCTTTCAAAAGAATTTTTCTTATTCTTCTGCAAGTGTTTATTAAATCTTTGTTAGTAGAGAAGAGGTATTTCACAAAAGTTTTTAGACAGACTAACTCACGAGACGACAAACTCTTCATGTTTGCAGTTTGTATTGCTATTGTCTGACGCTGCAGGAATTTTTCTACTTACAGAAACACGTTATCTGTCATGTGAACTTCATTATTTTAGACCTTTGTTCTTTATAATGGGAATCGAATGAGCTTTTTCTCTTCACAGCTATTAAAGTATTATACTGCTTCAAATAAAGGAAAATTAATTTCATCTATTCAAAACTGGAGTTGCACTGTCCCTCTGATATTAATTTAATCGTCGAAAATGTTGAAGTATAATTTGGCTTTAGAACTTAGTAATAAATTGATTCATTTTTCATTGAATCTGACATTTACTTGAGACCGAAACGCTTCAATGAAATACTGATCTATTTTTTCACCTTTAAAGTGAATTATCACATCAAATCTCTTTACGATTCATTTCATAATTTAAAACCTAATCTTATTTTTTTAAATAGGTTAAAGAATACATCCTTTTTGTCTACTCTTGAATTATTCTTTATTTTTCAGTACTTTTTCATTGTAATTAATAAGTCACGTGTCCTAGAAAAATTGTATAGTAGGAAATATGGATTTTTTTTCATTTTTAAACTATTAGAAGGTATAATAGAATTAAGAAATTTCTATCACACACGGAGAAAAATAATCTTCTGTAAATTTTACAGAATTTTTCGAGATTTTTTGTAAATCTTGCAGAATTTGCAGTAAACGTTGTAAATTTTTGTCACACTACACAGAATAAAATAATTGGATAGACCATTTTGTTAATAATAAGACACTATTAATTTAATAGTTAATACAACCATTTCATTAGTTGATGTGACAGTCAGATTTGTTACTTGAAAAAAATCGAATAGCTTCATCAATATGGAGATTCAAACATTTTTGTTTAAATTTTCATGCTATCATACCCTAGATTTTTTCAAATCCTAAGAAAAGTAAACACATAATTTTTATTTTGAAATTAATTGATATTCAGAGGTTCCCCACAAAGTTTTACATATTCCACTTCCCATGGAAAAAAATAAGTTTTTAAAAATTTGTGATAGAATCGTTAATATTAGATGAATTTTACATTTCCTTGTACGCTTTCTTTTATAATTAATCGCTGAATACGGATTAATAATTATTTTCGGAATTCAACCCCTATAGTCTACTTTTATAGAGTCCCAAAAAATCTCATAAATACAAAAATGAGATATCGCATATTTTTGGCGTTTATTCCATTTTTTTTGCAGTTTTTTCTCAAAAATTGTTTTTAAACGTAAGAAATTACTTTAAAAATATATTTTGATGTTTTAAAAATTGTTTAAGCAATTTATTATTATTTAAAACTATCTTTTCTGAAAATAAAGCTAGAAAATTGCGATTTTTTCTAAATTTTTCAACTTTTGTTCGACTCTCTAGATATAATGAGATAATAGTTATTGAAAATTAATACAAGTAATTTTTTAAACAATTAATTGTTGTTTATACCGATCTTCTCTTAGAATTAAGCTAGAGAATTGCGGTTTTTTCTACATTCAACTTTTTTCCGACTCTCTAGTTGTAATGAGATAATAGTTATTGAAAATTAACAAAAGTAATTGTTTAAACAATTAATTGTCCAGCTGCAAATTATCATAGCAAAAGGATATTGGTGAAATATATAGTAGATTCTGTAAAAAAACGAAACTAATTTATGGAAAAATAGCCAAGCAGTGCATTTGTTTATTAAATTTGTTTAAATAATGTACAATTATTGTTTAACTGCGAATCATCATAGCAATAGACTATCTCTAAGATGTTTGTAGTTGATTCTGCTGAAAAAACAAAATTTATATATTGACAAATGCTCGAATAATTAATTTCTTTACTAAATTTGTTTAAATAATAAAAAATTGATGCCTAAGTGAAGTAATACAGCCAGGTACATTAGCAACATACTAGTTATTGATTCTGCTGAAGAACCGAAGCTTATCTATTCAAAAATGACCAAATAAAGTATTTGTTTATTAAATTTGTTTAAATAATACACGATTGATGTTTCAGTGCAAACTATCACCGCAGAATATCATTGGTGAAATATTTATAGCTAATTCTGCTGAAAAAGCTAAATCTATCTAATAAAAATACCTTAATTTCATATTTGTTTATTGAATTGTTATAAAAATTAGGAATTGAGGTTTAGCGTCTTCTACTTTTAAGTTAACACTATTTTATTTCCATTTTCCTCCTGAAAATATTGGTTTAGTACATTTAAATATGGTAAATAAATAAGGAATAACTGTTGTTCACTAATTTGTTTATAACAATTTAAATTTTTGTATCATTAAATTAATACTGTTGGACATAATTTTTAATGAGTTTTTTCCTCGACCTGGATCATTTTCGGTAAAATGAAAAATTTTTTACTACATGTCAGTCTTGAAAAGTCAAAAAAAATTTTTTTTCATATTTTTTATTAAATAAAAAATTTTTAAGAAAATTTTTCGAAATATTCCTCCGTTGTAACGATGCGAAATTTAATGCACTTTAATTTTTAAAAAAATCCTAATCGGATGAGTAGTTTAGTCTGAAAATTGATTTGTCCACAGACATTTTTTTTGCCATACTGTGCGCTATATTGGATCTGCGAATTTTAATTTGGAAAATTTGACCACTTTTTCTAAACCTAGAAAATTGTGGGGTTTTCCACATTCTTCAACTTTTCCTCGATTTAAAAACTATAAACAAATAATAATCAATGAATATCAACAAAAATCATTTTCCAAACCATGTATTATTGTCTATTATTACATTTTTTGAAAATTAATCCAGAAATTTGCGGTTTCTTCTAAAATTTTGAAATTTTCTTTGACTTTTTAGTTATAAAAAAAAATAAACATAAACGAGAATCCTGAAATAAAACTAGAAAGTTGAAATATTTTTCAAATTTTCTATATAGATTATACTGAATATAATTTCTCATTTAAAAATATTCCAACTTTCTAGTTTTACATTAGAATTCTTGTTATTGTTTATTTAATATTTGTTGATAACTAAAAAGCTGAAGAAAAGTTCAAAATTTTAGAAAAAACCGCAAGTTCCTGGATTATGTCCCCAAAAATATAATAAATTACAATAATAAACAACAGTTTAAAAAATGATTTTTGTTAATGCTTATTAGTTATTATTTGCTGATAACTAAAGAGTCGAAGAAAAGTTGAAGAATGTAGAAAAAACCGCAGTTTTGTAACTTTATTCTAAGAGAAGATTGTGATAAACAGTAATTAATCATGTGAACAATTACTATTGTTAATTTATTAATAATTAATTTAAACTATTGTTAATTTTTAGTAATTATTATCTAATTCTAGCTAAAGAATCTAAGAACAGTTAAAAAACGTAGAAAAACCGCAATTTTCTAGCTTTATTTCAAGAGAAGATCGTTACAAACAAAAATCAATTATTTAAACAATTACTTTTGTTAATTTTCAATAATTATTGTCTCTTAATAACTAGAGAGTCAAAGAAAAGTTGAAGATTGTAGAAAAAACCGCAATTTTCTAGCTTTTTTCTAAGAGAAGTTCGTTATAAACAATAATTAATTCATTAAACGAATTTGAAAACATCAAAATATGTTTCAAAAGGGTAATTCCAGAGTAGATCGTCTGATAGCTGTTGCGACGTTTTTTCGAAAAAAAATTTTAACAATATATATTGCTTCTGGGTGTTATTAGGATTAAATTTTCCCATTTATATAAACTGATATCTTGTTCTTTTTACAAAAATCGTTTTTAAATGTTAATGAATTGGGTGAAAATGGTGAATGCACAATATTACAAAATTCTCTTTATTTAAGTCAATATATATATATAATAATTTAATATTTTTTAAATATTTTTTTATTTAAAAAATATATTTTTCCAGTATTAAAAAAGGGTTTAAAATTGACAAAAAAAAAAACCACCAAATTTTGGCATATTTAACTGTCGATTTCTCCTGTACCACTATTTCGAATATATTAACTTTACTTTTATATATATATATATATATATATATATATATATATATATAAGTTATATCCCTGAAATTAATAAATTAATACAGACCTTTAAAGAATTACGCGCCTTTAAGCTCAAAATTGAGTCTTGAAAATTCAAACTTCGTTCAAATGTGCCTTTTTCTTTTCATCATATCTCCTAAAAGGAGAAAAAATTTAAAAACGATTTTGGTGAAAAGTACAAGATATCAGTTTATATAAATGGGAAAATTTAATCCTAATAACACTCGGAAACAATATATATAGTTAATATTTTTGTTTGAAAATAACAATTTGAAACGGCTATCAGACAATCTATTCTGGAATGACCCAAAAGAATACGTGTTAAAAAAAATTTGTGAAAAAAACTTCAAAAAAATAAGATTAAATGCGTGGAACTTTATGGGCTTTGAGTAACCTCTGAATATCAACTGATTTCAAAATAAAAAAATACGTGTTTACTTTGTTTGGGATTCAAATAAATCTGGGGGATAAGAGCATGAAAATTTAAGAATTTTTGCAATGCATTTTTGGACCATCCTATTCATCAACCAATAAAATTGTTGTACCAATAACTACACAGAAAAACGGTGATCATCAATTTAAGAATGAATTCAAACTCAAATTGAGTTGCAACAAAAATGAATCTTAAAAAAAAATGAAATCACAATAAAAAATTCATTTGTTTTAAATTATTCAAAATGAGATGCAACAAAATTCACGCACCAATGGTTTTCTGTAATTTTGCAAAATTATTAATTTAAAATAATGCTCACAAGTTGCTAACAAGTTTTGTCCAGCTACTTAATGAACCTATAATCAAAAAGTGGAAATTAAACAAATTTTCATTTGAATTAAACAAATTTTGTTTAAATCAAAGAAAATTTATTAAGGGAAATTAATCTTTTGTTTAAAATAAACAATCTATTTGTAAAACATGTTAATAATTTACATTTCTCATCAATCTTTTTGTATAATTAAAGAAAACTATTTGTTTGTTTCAAACAACAGGGATCACAGTCTGTCCCCTATTCCCCCTTTTTCCTTACTTTTCTCCCTTTCCCTATATTCTCCTATTTTTCTCAAGATCCTCTGAAATCCCATTTTTTTAGAATTTCCCCCCTTTTCCCCTTTTTTTATTCAAAGTTTCGATTAATCTTCCAAGAATTACAATGATTAAAAACTTATAACATTAAAAAACGCGTGCCACAATATTAGAACCTTAGAACTTCAGAATCTTCTAAAATTTTCTAGAAACTTCAAAACTTTTCCTAAATTATCTAAAAGGACTCTTTCAATGTCTTTAAAAATTTTCCATAATCAAATCTTCTAAACTCTCCCATAGCCGTCTAATATCTTCTGGATTTTTTAGAATATTTTCTAGAATCTTTTTTTTTGGGTTCTTCTATAATCTTATAAAAACTTAAACGATCTCCAAAAATTCTTTAATATTTTAAAAAATATACTAAACTATTCATCCAGACTCTTCTGGAATCCACAAGAATATTCTGAACTCCACAATTTACAGAAATCTGCAGAGTCATTTAGACTTAAATTTGCAAGGAAACACCCATAATCTTTAAGATTCTTCTAGACTGTTTTCAGAAACTCCTAAAAAAAAGTCTGGAAGAGACCAGAAGATATTAGAACTTTAGGGCAGATTTCAAAAGATTTTTGAGGTTCTAAAAGATTCTGAAATAGTCTAGAATATTTTAAAAAATCATAATAGATTTTGAGGTGGTTTTGAAGGCTTTAGAAGATTTTCTGAAGAAGTTTGGATATTTCTGTTAGAGTTTTAGAAAATTGCAGAAGGAAATTGTAGAAGGTTCTAGATAATGCTTTAGGGTTTTAGAAAATTTTGGTAGAATTAGTTGAAAAATTCAGAAAATTTTAGAAAACTGTAGAAATTGGCGTTCTAAAAGGGCACAAGTGCCATTTTGACGATTTTTCAGGAGAGACAGAAAACGCTTCCAAAAATCGAATTTTCAATTTAGGAAGAAAATAAAAACTTACTCCCAAGATACATCAGAGCTGAATTGAAACGTGAGAAGTTTGATTAAAAAATGTTCTTAGGTTCCGAGAAAATGAAGGGAGAATATACTTTTATACCACTCTAACCTCAAAATCTCAACTTTGACATGATTTTTCGGCTCTCGTGGTATAAAATACTGTTC